>WEKW01012275.1:71941-112284 GCA_013389905.1 Sula dactylatra | reverse complement strand
CCCGCAGCCGCCGGCGGGCACCTTTCTAAAGCTTGGTGCTGCGCGTGTATCAAACGCGTAGTAGGAACTAGAACTTAAAAAAATTAATAATCTGCTGCTGTTGAAAGAAGGTGCATAGGCTGGACGATTACAGGGGGAGTGTGTTTTCTAAGACCTGACGGGGAAGGTACGCACACATGCTGGCACCTGCTCTCAGAAATAAACTTGAGTGCATGTGTAAAGCATTATGGATTTCAGTATGGGATTATTAATGGTTTTCGTGGAGCTCTGCCTGTGGAATGCGTGTGCTGATCAGAGTATTTTGTCTGTAGTGTTTTTGTGTTAGCTTAGGTCTTGTTGGTTGGTGTTGCACGGGTCCACAGAGATTGAGGGCAGGCAAACATTCATCTTTTGTCCTGTTCACCTGAAAACTGTTTTGAGCCTTCCCTCCTCCTTTTTTTTAAACATGGGGAGGGTATTTGATATGGGTGATGCCCTGGATAAAAGTCATTTGGTAACTTCCATGGCTTGCCTTTTTTTCTTCTTTTTTTTTTTTTCTTTTTTTTTTTTTTTGAAGTTCATGTTTTTCAAAATATAACCTTTGCCTTGACCAGTAGCAAGCCCCTCCTCCCTGTGGCAAGAGCACGTTGACGTGTATTTGACTTGTTAAGCATGGATTTCTTGTGTGGTGTATGCAGGTGTAATATCCTTCCCGATCCTGCTCCTTTACAAACAAGTCTGGTTTCGTTCCAGAGTTCAGACGGCAGAGGTGTATGGTGACAGTCAAAGGCTAGGAAGAGCTCATTTTAGAAATCAGTAATGATTTGGGTGTGTCAGTTTTCGTGTGCCAAACTTGCACCTAAAGGTCCTCCAGCCGCCTCCAACTGGAAAGTGTTGACCTCTTTGTCCTCCGAAATCGCTGTTCTGTAAGATCTGTCAAAATGACTGTTCAAATTTGCTGGTCACTTTGGAAGACAGACTCTTGCTGCCTCTGGCTTCCTATTTTCTTGCCAGCTCCTATGTTACCTTTATTGCTGGGGTTATAGTAATTCATAAAATGACACTGCAAAAGTGTGCTATTTTAAGTTCTGTAGTCACTATACGTTGGAACCTTCTGTAACTTTCTTTGCAAGACTTCATACATTTTGGACACATTACTTTTAAGTACTGAATTTTTGTAAGTTAGTTTTTGGACTTTGTTTATCTTCTAGCTTGTCACTTATTTACTTGAAGGTTGAGGAACATTTTTAGAAGTGTCTTTCTCTCTCTCTTTCTGTGTCTTGTAAATCCATAAGCCTTTTCTCTGTATTGATGATACAGGGGTGGGGGAAGAGTGAGCTTCAGTAAGAGATTAGTAATAATAATAAATAGTAATGACAACAGCAACTGTGCCAAGGTATTCAAGGTGATGTCTGTTGCTAGAGCAGAATTTCAGTTTAATTGGTTTCAAACTGCAAGTGGAAACACATTTTGGACCTTTTTTTTATAGTATCGAAAAGTACTCAAATATGTTGGTCTATATTTGGCTTGATTGTCTAGTTTGTGGCATATATTTACATGATGCTGAGATTCTGTTTTAGCTATTTCCTTTGTTCAAAGCGGAGTGTCTCTAAGATACACCCCTGCATTGCTTTTCCTAAATTATGGAAGTGAGTGATGTTTGCTTCTAGAAAGCTATTTATTCCAAAGGTATTTAGAAGCAGTTGGCTAAGAAATCTTGAATGAAAAATAGTGAAAACAGTTTCTAAAAAGGAGCTGAAGCCTCTTAGGAAAGCATAGAAAATGCTTAGGTCTTGTGAAGGTTGCAGTGTGACCGACTGGCTGGCTGCTGGCAAGGCTGCATGAAGCCTCCCGTGTAACTGCCTCTGGCGTGCACCGAGGTGCTGCCACTGCTCCCTCATACAAGTTTCTTTTTAATAACTGTCTTGTAAGGCATCTGTCTCGGGTCTTGAGGCACTGGACAGTAATGATGGATAGAGAGGTTTGTAACCTAGCAAATGAGGTTGTTGGTAAAGTAAATTTTTTACATTAATTATTTCCAACATGAATTTCCAAATTTGCGTTGACTATTTCTAACAGTTATTGGGGAAAAAAAGATACCTGTAGTTCTATTAGAACATTACTTGTGTGTTAACAGGTACCTTTTCCTTCCCTGATTGTTTTGATGCAAATTGTGAAAAAACAGTAAAGGCTCGACGCTGTTCCCTATATACCATTCTGTAATTTTATTCAGTTAATCACTGTAAAATTTGAGTCTTTTGAATATGACAGTGGTATGGAACAGTCTCATTTTCAGAAGGATTGGGCCTGACTTGCTGGCAAACACAGTTGAAAGCTGACATGTGGCATTCATTTTTCTAGTGTGAGGATGTCACTTGTGTGTATGGCTGTGCCAAACCAGCTCTGAATATGCAATTATAATGATCAGCTGTCTGGAAAACCAGTCCAATAATTTTTAGCTAGTTGGACAGTTTATGTAAACACGTTACAGCGTGTAACAAGCTGTCTAAAGATTTAGGTAAGTTAAGCGTGATGAAGTAGTAGAGATCGGTTAAAAGCTAAGTATCTGTTCAGTCAACCCTTTGAGTTTTTTCTTTTCAGGTTGTTTATTTTTGTTGAGAAACATACTTTCTTAGTTAATGCTATTTATACATACAGAGATAACCAAGTAATTAAAAAACAACCCACAGCAGTATTGTTTTTGATTTCAAGGTAGGTTTCTTATAAAGCACGCACGATATTTGCTAACGCTTCCTGATGCTGAAATACTGACAATTCAACATGTGGCCAGTTTTTACTCCCACAGAGTTAATGGTGCTGTTGCTTACATTGTATTCTGGCCTATCTTTAATATTTTCCCATATTCTATTTCACACTTGCAGTTCTATTAGTAATGTAGATGTTGGCATTACAGGTACTCTGCTTTGTTTTGGCACTCTTAACTTTGTGACTTCTGAAATATCACTGAAAATCAATTGTCTAGTGCTGCCTGCAAGTTGTTTTGTACCAGCCGGATTCAGCTTGCATATCTTACATCCTCTGGGGACTTTGTCAACAGACAGTAGTGCTAGACAGAACAGATAGTGCAGAAAATGAATGAAAAGTTTTACAGCATGTGTACGATGTTGCTGTGGACTTAACACATAACATACCTTTAGAGAGTTTAACTGGATTTGTCTTGACAGGGTACTTGGTAGCAAAACTTAAGGATGCAGAAGGATGTGTGAATTGGGGTTTTGGTGGGGACTCTGCGTGTGTGTGTGTGTGTGTGTGTGTGTGTCCCAAGGGCAACCGTAAATAATGTTAGTAGTGTCACAATTAAAAAGGACGAAAAAGTATTTGGGATACTGAAATGGATATTTTACGGTTTTCACTGAGTTTAGATTGAACCTAGCTAAAAGGTGACACAAGCAGAACTGCTTAAGCCAGAAGCCTGAAGTGTAACAAACCCCCAAAATAAAGACTTGCACTTAATTTGGCCTGTCTTCTCGTAGGTTTCTGTGATTCTTGTGCCAAAGGAGAGAGTCCAGTTCATATGCAGTTTCCAGGCAGGAGATGCGGATTTTGGGACTCTGTAGGGAGCTGGTTAGTTTTCACAGGAATCTGCACCCAACGGCAAGAACCCAATTAATGTGTGAGTTTGAGGTGGGAAATGGGTAATGTGTGCTCCTGAACAGGAACTTGGCTTAAATAGAAAGCTGTGTATTTTGAAATATTGAATGCACAGTGTTTTGAAGTACTAATGGAAACTTCAACATGAAAGGGAGAATCCTGTGACCCCCAGAGGAAGGGTGTGCGCACAGATGCGCACACACTCGCAGGCTGCTGAATTGGCTGGTACAGAATTGAGCGGGCTTCAATGTATTTGATACAAGGGTTCCCAGTGTGTTGCTCAGGATTACAGAGGATACCATAAAATAAAATCATAACTACTTTAGGAAGAAAATAGCTTAAAGCCATACGTCTTTGCTACAGAAGTTCAGTTATGATTTTTTCGTGTGAAATTTGTCAGCTTCTCAGGTCGTTTAATCTCTTTTTTGAAAGAAACTAAGTATGTTAAGGCAGGTGCAAGCTCATTCTCTGCAGGCTTTGAGCTGACCAGAGGGCATGTAGCTACAGTAATGCAGCCCGTCTGCCTGAGATAACTTACCACGTGTCTCTTTAGCTCATACTTGCTCAGGTATCAGCCACAGTGGCATGCTCTCCAACGTGGGTTGAAGCATGAACAGAAAGCTGGATGTAGAGTGAGCAGAGCAAGTATAGAATCATAGAATCATTTCGGTTGGAAAAGACCTTCAAGATCATCGAGTCTGCGTACCTGCAGCAAAACATCTAGCCAGACTGTATGCCTAACTTAGGCAAATCTGATAAAATCCTGATCTATTGTGTTGCTTTCCATCATGTACTCTTAAGGGCTTAAATCGAATGCATGGGTGGTGCTTGATTTGCTGTCGCATTACTTGGTATGTACAAATGCTTCACATAAGTAAAACCAGCACTTTCGTGCACAGACTTCTGACGTCTGGTGAAACGACTGAGGTGCATGCATGACTTCTAAATATATCTTCTGTTAGCGTAGTTCCATGCATTTTGGATTAGTGAAGACATGTATGTTAAAATGCAGGTTGCAGTTGAATTCATTATGTACATCAGGTGTAAAAATGAGTCATTCAGGAAAAATTCATAGGCAAAAATCTTCTTGCTCCCTGAAAAAGCCTTTTAGAACAATACTCTCTCCTCACTGTAGCTGCGTATGTAAACTGTAAGGTATAAGAGCCCGAGATGTGACCCAAGTACAAATCCTTTTCTTGTATTCGTCTGATAAGATCCACCGTTGCTGTCCGTCTCATCCTGAGTCATGCCACAGCACAGTTCTGGCAGTACCCTTGTGACAGCTTGTGCAGCCTGTGAAGGCGGTCATCTGGGTTTGATGGAAGTGAAATCGGATATTCCCCCACAGCCTCCTGCAGTAAGAAATTACTTCTTTTGGAGGAGTTGGGGGAGAGAAACAAGTTTGGATGGAGATGTTGGACTAAAGGCAGTTTGAGGAAACCTTTAGGAAATATGCTGTAAATATTATATAACAGTATTGTTTGTGCTTGCAGAATTTTGGAATGGTGCCGACATTTCGGCATGTTTTGTTTAAACAGTTTAAGGTGGACTTCCGAGGCCTGCTGGTTTCTACACATGCAAGGAAACAGCATGTGAATGTATTCTTGTGAACTGTTTTGTTTTCTCCAATTCTTATCCTTCAGTTTGGGACTTGGGTACCTATTTACCTTGGAGTGGCTGTATAAGAAACAGAAGTTTGGTGGACTTTTTTGGTAGATAGGATGTCTGTATTAAGTAATAGGAAGAGTATGTCATTCCTTCTTGTGTGCTTGCTGATTCCCAAGAGCTGATAGACGCTTTCTATAGCAGTATGCGGTTGAAAAAAGAGGATCTCACCAAGAATCTTTTATTAGTATTATATTAAACTGTGTTGGGCTTGTAGCTCTTATACTAACAGTTTGCCAGTTAAAAAATAAGGTCAATTTTAGGAAGCCTGAGATTGTAGTGTTGGTCCTCGCAGATAGATGGGGACCTGTATCATGAAAGCATATGGTTGCATTTTTCTGTCCTTCAGTGGTTTTTTTTTTTATTATCATTTTTTTATTTTAACCGTCTTACTGTTATGCTTTGTTCCTGGGCAGCTTATACTCACTTATTTAAAGTTGGAGTATGAGGTCTGTTTTTTACTTTGGGAATTTGCAAAACTTTGAAATGCGGTTTTGAGAAGTTGTGTATGTAACCGTTCTATCAAAATAGGCAATAATATAATACTCTATATTTCTTTTTATTGACCTAATAATTTGGTTGTTCAGAATACATCTCTGAATATGGGGTATGTGCTCCAAAATAATTCATATGCCCAAAATTAAAGTGGTGATTTTTGCTTAAAAGTTTTTTGTTTATGTTGCATGTGATGTAAAACAATGGTTCCTATGCTCTTTGCTGGATGTTGGAACTGGCAGCAGTAGCAGAATGTGGCCCAGAGCCAGGTTAGGTATTGTGTTGAGAGGTGTGTGTGCTGGTAGTGATACAGTGACATTACCAGTGAAAATCCTGCATAATACATATTCTAAGCAAATAAATACTATTGCTGTTCTTAGTGATCAGTTTGCATGCTAGTTCATTATCTGAACATGCTAGGATTTCTTAAATGATGAGCGTTTGTCTTTTTGAGTTATCTTTTTGGATGAGCTGCCAAAGAGTTCTAAAGATGTCGGTCGTATTTGAATATTGCTTTGTGTCCCTTCGCCTAGAAAATGGGACTAAAGAAAACATTCCTGTAAGCAAGAAAAAGATAAGTAGTGAACTGGATGCAGCCTTCAGATATTTTTCCTAGGCTGCAGATAGATTTACAGAAGAAGCTATTTGAACTTTAATCATTTTGTAACTTTAACCTACAACAGGTAACACAGCAGGAGTTTTTTCCAGGAATACTATGAACTTGCAATGTCAAAGCAAGAGAGAGACAGCAGAACTCTTGTTTGTAAGTTTGTACAAAAACCTCTCCCGCAGATCTCTAGAGCCTGTTTAAATCTTTTCGGTAACTTTGAATTGGTGATACTCGTGTGCTGTATCGTGGTCATGCAATTAACGTATTAGTATTGCTGCATGCAATATAGGTCTTTTGAAACTAGCTGTCTCGGCTGGTTATCTTTCTGACCCTTAAAGGTGTGTCACAAAACTTGTGTGAGACTAAGCAGCACAGCCCATTAGCTGATTGTGTACCTCCGAGGGTGGGTCACAGGTAGGAGGCAGCTGCTCCAGGGCAGTTCTAGCACATCAGCTCAGTGTGAGGATGTAGTGGCTGCATGATTGGGTCTGAGGATGTCTTATGCTGGTACATCAGCAACATCTGTTAATTTTCTTGCTCCCGTGGTGACAATTAAGATTATTTGGCAGCCCTCATTCTAGATCAGCCTCTCTGACAGTCTCGTAATGTCCTCCATGGCATGAAAACTATATCTGAATTATTCAAAAGCAATGTGCAGCTGAAGAGGCATAGTCATAGTCTTGCTACAGTTGCTTGAGAAGCCTTTACAGTGTGGAATTCTCCATCACCATATATTATTGCATACATCTTGCAATTTTTTTTTTTTTTTTGCATTGCATTGTATAGGATTTTTACTGGAAAACAATGGTAGCAGAGGCTCAAATAAGCAGAGGCTTAGAATCAAAGTAAGTGTCTGTGCATCTCCACTCTTCCATCTTGCCAGCGTGATTTATTAGGGGGGGAAATAGCCAACACTATATTGAAAATATTGTTAGACAGCATGGGGGAAATAGTGTTGTGATTCTACGAGTGATGAGGTATAACAGCGGGCAAATGCAAGCATTGAAGTCCTCTAGAAGCTTCCAAATCAGGGAATTGAGGGTAGTAGAGAAAGAGGTGTGTAGGTGAGTAGGAACACTGGCTCATCATCTTCACTCAGTGTAGATTTACTTCCAGCTGGATTTAAGTACACACATTTAAAGTGTCACGTGCTTTCCTACAGCTGCTTTGTTTATAGACCCAATAAAATCTGAAAGAACTTGCATTAACCTGTCACAAATATCGAGTATAGATAAGCCCTTCATATAATGTCATACTGTAATTAGAGTAAGAATACTGCTAAAATACAGCATGCAGGAATATCATGTTGTAGTCTGATGACAAAGGTGTTGATCTTACTGTTAGGTGTCAATGTGTAGTCTGCAGATAGCAAGTCCTTAATCAAAGCTTGTGGACCTTGCCTGACCTCTTGATGTTGTGATTGATCTAGACTGAGGAAGTGTGATAACATAACTTCATTCTTTTCTTAAGTTTTTGTCTCACTGTGTTAATTTTAAAGCTATCCACTTCCTCTGTTACTTTAGGAACAGCTGGTATTTTCTTATGTATTACAAAAAGCAAAAGGTTTTTTTTTTTTGTTCTGGTTTTGGGTTTATGTTTCGTTTCAAGGGGGTTGTTACAAAAAGCATACTCCTTTGTATGCATTTACATTCCTCCCCCTTCTCCCTCAGTGAGGTTTTGGCTTTAATCTAAACTAAGTATTCGTATTGTTTTTGAAAATTGTGTGAGGTTTTACTCTAGACTTGCACCTTGCACAATGGCTTTATCTCTTATGTATTCAGAGGTACTCCTGGTTGGCAAGCTTTCCACAACTGTCAGTAAAAGTATTGAGTTAAACATAGTGTGGTGAAGGAACTATCTTGATTCGAATGATAATCATGATTGCAAATCACACAGTCTTGGGTAAATATTGAGCCAGGCTGAAAAAATGAGATCCTGATAGTTTATTTAATTTTTCCTTTGTTATAGAAATCATAGAAATCACAGAATCATTAAGATTGGAAAAGACCTCTAGGATCATCAAGTCCAACCATCAACCCAACACCACCATGTCCCCTAAACCATTCCCTGAAGTGCCACATCTACGCGTTTTTTGAACACCCCCAGTGATGGTGACTCCACCACCTCTCTGGGCAGCCTGTTCCAGTGCCTGACCACTCTTTAAGTAAAGAAGTTTTTCCTAATATCCAATCTAAACCTCCTCCTGATGCAGCTCAAGGCCATTTCCTCTTGTCCTATCATTAGTTACTTGGGAGAACAGACCAACACCCACCTCACCACAACCTCCTTTCAGGTAGCTGTAGAGAGTGATAAGATCTCCCCTCAGCCTCCTCTTCTCCAGACTAAACAATCCCAGTTCCCTCAACCTCTCCTCATCAGACCTGCTCTCCAGACCCTTCACCACCTTCGTTGCCCTTATCTGGACACGCTCCAGCACCTCCATGTTCTCCTTGTACTGAGGGGCCCAAAACTGAACACAGAATTCGAGGTGTGGCCTCACCAGTGCCGAGTACAGGGGCACAATCGCTTCCCTTGACTTATCTGACTTATGTCACAGTCGTCTTCAGTTGGGTGATTCAACTCATATGCTTGAGGATCTTCTATTTACTTAGCCTTCTGGTTGTGTTTTGGACTCAATATCTTACTGTCATTCTTCCATGGGAATTTTTCCTTGTAGTAGTCATACTTGGCGGGTACTCACAGGAGAAAGTTTTCATGTTGATTTTTGCCTTGAAGAGCTAGTTTGTTACTTGAGGTAAGCAGCTTCTTTACATGTACCTCTGCTTCCAGCATCAGGTGGAAGAGATGTTTGCCTCATCGAGCTGTTGGATTTCCTTTTACAGAATAGTTTTTGAGATTAGGCAGAAAGGACAGTGCTGCCTTGTAATTACATTGTACATCAGCTGCAACTGTTTTCTTAGCTAAAATCTACCTAAATTTGAATTAACTAGTAATCTTCTGAAGCTGCTCTTGTTACAACTTGGTCAAATGTGACAGGGCATATGCAGGTGGTAAAACCTAATGTTTCGATGGCAGTAAGTAGCAGTATCAGCTCCCGGCATTACAGCACCTTGGAGTAAATGAAGAGAATAACCGTGTAATAACAAACTTCCTCTCTCATTTCTTGTATAATGTGGTATTTGCCTGTAGGCTGTAAGTCACTGAACATTATATGCTGCAATAGTTCACTTCAGCCTTTGCTCCTCTGGAGCATACCTGCTTCAGGCATGCTGAAGCACGCTCTTTCTAGTTGCTATTGATTCAGCAGTTTGTAGAGCTCACAGCGACCCTCTTACGCTTCTCTGATAGCTGGTTTCCACTGCTGCATCTTCTGCATCTTCTACTCACTTTTTTTGCTGCACTAGACACATTTGCTTGATCTTCAAATTATTATTGAAATTATTTGGAGAGAGTGTTTTCAGTAAGTGAGTTGGATGAATCTTGAATGGGTTTCTGAGAGCTCTGCACAGGTCCTCACTCTCCATTTGCTACTTTTGTTGGAAGGCTGCGCACAACTAGGTTAATGCACAACATGTGGACAGCGTGTGTGCTATGCTGGGCATGTCCCATCCTAGAGCGGGTTCCAGCATTCACCTACGTGATACTAGGTCTGGGTCAGTTGTGAGGATTTAACTCTCACACCATTAGGAGTCCCTTTTTTCACTATGTGCTGATTCTTTTGTCCTTATGTCCAAGCAGAACCCAGTGACTGAGGTAGTTACGTGAAATCTTCTGTAAGTCATCTTTCAGCATATATTGGTGTCTCTGAATTTTAAGATTTTGGACTCATGGGAAGTATTTTCTAGGCTTGTATTGGTAGTTTTCTGACAGACGTACTAGCTGAAGCTTCAGGGGAAAGAAGATGATAACCATTATTTGATCCACAGGGTTAGTCAGAGGCTGGCTTCTCCAGATACTTTGAAGGATGAGACCAGTCACCTACATTGGAGGAGGAAGCATTTCTTCCAGTTCCTGACATTGAAAGTCTTGAGTGTGCATCTCTGTCACTGGGATAATAGAGGTGACCTCAGGAAATGTTTTTCTGTGATCTGCTTAGATATTGTCCTTTTTTGACAGATTATTGTTTGTAGCTTTCTAGCCCGGAGTGATAAGCAGAGGAGAAGGAGGCTGGTGACTCTCCAGAATATTTTGCAGATTGAGTGCTACTGCTCCTGGCCCATGGTTTTTCTGGTACCCGTGCATGCTGCCTTGCAAGTGGGAGTATCTGAGCACAAGAGAACCAACCAGATTATGAACAAATAGTTTCTAATATATACCTTTAAGGGAGCACATTACTGCATCCTGAGTCCCAAAATGAATACTGCATTGTTTGATCTGAACATAGTTCACTGTGCACACCCTTACTGTAAAGATAACAAATCATCAAAATAAAAAGTTACCTGAAATGTTCCTTGTACCTTGTTGTAGTTAGTATGTGTGATTGTTCCTTCTCCTTCAAAATGCACCTGCTCCGATCACTTTTGAGCATTTGGAAGTGAGACGGAGAACTACTTCTGGGATTTGAATTTTGCCTGGATATGTCAGCAGCACATCTAAACTTGTATTAATATTGTAGCAGAGTGTCACCAAAGTGCAGTAACAAGTAAGCTGGTTCTGAATATGTGCTGAACAGGTAAGTTGGGGTCACTGTCCATTTTGCTTAAAGAATATAAATTTAACATACAAACTTAAAACTTGTGGTTTTAGTAGCAAGTGCTTACTTCAAAATCTTTTCATAAGACGTTTTGAATGCTTCTAATATAGGAGATGCGACCAAAGTGACTTGTAGCTGACTTTTATATTCCTTGAATGTTCTGAAATGCTGTGCAAAATTCCCTCCTCTTAAAAAACAAAAGAAAGAAAGAAAAAAAAAAAAAGCCACCCAAAACTGTGAATGTTAGAAAATGTTGGAAATCTTTAGGAATCTTCATTGACTTTCCAGGTGGCATACTGGCACTTCTCATTTAATTTGAAAATGTTCTTGTGTTGGAGCTGAAAAGGTATTAACAAAGTGCAACTGTGGCTAGTTGTTGGACTTAATATCTTCATATTAAATTATTTTAAGTTTGATCTAAATTGTTACTGGAGCAGAGGTGTTTAGAGTTTTATTCCGTTCTTGGTTCTTCTGCCTACTTAGCAGCTAAAACGCAGGCTTGCTGCACAGATGGACGCAAGGTGGCTTTCTGGAGTTAGCACAGTGCACTTTCGGGTGTGTGTTGCTAATTTGCAGGGACAAATGCTTAAACACTACCGGCTGCCAGTAGGAACTCTTGACTTTAAACAGCTTTTTGATTTGGCTTTGTGGTGAACAGCATAAGCCTGGGGTTGGGGTAGTGTCTCCCTCCCTTCTAACAGGGACTGGTGTGGGCTTATGTGGGGTGGACATTTGAAAGTTTAAATCAACTCTGATGGAAGGAGGTGGGAGTTAATAATTACATTGCTCTCCTTCCTTTCATTTAATCTTTCAAGTCAAATAATTTATCAAGTCATAAAAAAGAAGAATGTTTGCCAGGCAGAACCTGCTGTGTGTGTGAAAGTAGAGGACTTTTCTCCACTCTCTTCTGTGTCAGAAAACCATGTTTGGAGCCCTGCGTGAGGCTTGCGTGGCTTCATGTTGGGTGACCTGCCACACATGCAGTCATTTACGTGGTGACAAAGGTCTGTGCTGTG
Source organism: Sula dactylatra (assembly GCA_013389905.1). Taxonomy (NCBI): domain Eukaryota; kingdom Metazoa; phylum Chordata; class Aves; order Suliformes; family Sulidae; genus Sula; species Sula dactylatra. Next base: position 100,253 of record WEKW01012275.1, on the reverse strand, counting down.
AATTTTTAGCTCAAATCAGAGTCTTCAAATGGAAATTTTGTTGTTTTTTTTTTTTTTTCCCCAAGCACACATTATCTGTCAGAAGTGCTCATAAGCCTGCAGGGAGTGCGTTAGTCTTGCTTCTGCCATATAGCAGAGAGCATGAGGTGTCATTTATTGGCAGGTCACAGATTGTGTGTTTATATGATAATATTTACTACACTAACAAAATAGTAGCAATATACTAGTGATGTATAAAAAACCCATCCTGATAGCCTGGCTTTATGATGACAAACAGAAAGGCGCAGTAGCTGACCTGCTGTATCCCTCTGTTCTGCTTTAATAGTAACACCACGGCTGATAGTTGCAAAACTGATCTAATACACTTTTTTTTTTTAACTCCCTTCTGCTACCTGTTGTGCTGGTGCAGGGATCAGACGTACTCGCATTGCGGGGATTTGCTAGCTATAGCTTTTGTTACAGGACTAATACAAACCCAGACATTACTGTGTTATTGGGAAAGTTCAGCTAGTATAAAGTGAACTGCTACTGGTACTGCTAGTTACTTTTACTTCTTGTTAAGCTCTTGTTTAAAAAAAACTTAAAAACTGTTGTTTGGTTATTTTGAGTGAGAGCTTTTTAAGCAAGGGGAATTGGTTGGCTGAGGAATTACTAATTCCCCACTACAGGAAATAGATACCTTTAACTGCTCTGTGGTTTTAGCCGTTTGGAAGTTTACCTCAAGTTGTAATTACAGAATGTATGAAGTGCATGCTAACAGTTGCACTTCAAACTTAAAGGCTTTTAAAAATGTACATCTGTATTTTAAATTATGAGGTTGCAAACTGCATAGCTGGTTTCTATATGTAACTGTTCCAACAGACTAATGCTTTTCTACAAGTGAGCTAAAGAAAAACCTTGTGGTAGTATTTTATCGGAGATGTTGGAATTACTGGTGTGTTTCAAGATAAGTAGATTTTACTAGAGTTGAAGCCTTTTTGTCATTATGCAATAAAACGGCTATTTCCCATCTCTGCTGTTCCCACTTTGTCTTCCCTGCACAAAAACTTTCTCTCCAACCTCATCTTGTTCTTTGGTTAGTACTTTTTTTTTCAGCACTGTTGAGGTAGCAGCTTCTCTTAGTATTTTTTTTTCACTCCTCTGTTAGCAAAACACATGCCTTAGTTTGGCAACGCCTTACCTGCGAGAAGAGAAGCAGCAGACTCTTACAGCACTTGCTTACAGAGATGAAGAGGGACAATATGTAGATACTTTCCAGGGAAGAAATAGGCCATTCCCACAGATATAGATTGTTTTTATGTACAGTATGATTAAAAAAAAAAAGGGGAAATGGGAATAAGGATACTTCTCAAAATGGTCTTCCCAGTTGGCATTTGATTTGATGTGTTTGCTGGAAATGCTGTAAGAACAGAGGGCAAGACTGAGTATGCATACGGCATGGGTTTAAAAGCCAGTGGATCAGTTGCAAAGTTATACTTCAGGTTGCTTATTGGTAGGACTAATTCAAGCATCTGATTTATAATTAATGCTCAGTAGGACTTTTTTCCCCTCTTAAAAGACACATTTCTGTAGGAAAAATTTTAGTACATCTGAGTGTATTAAGAAGATAAAGCACACATTGCAATTCATAAACAGACAAAAATTGTTCACTTCTACCTTGATAGGAAAAAAGAGTCTCTTACATTACTTCTTGACTAAAGAATATGCTTGGGAGTTTTAAGCAGAAATAACGTTAATCAGTTTCAAGAAGATAGCATTCATCCAGATTGAAGCAAAGGAACTATAAAGTAAATAAAAACCTGAAAAGATGGAGATAATTTAAATAATGGAAAAGAACTGCCCACATTGCTTCTTTCTCTTGTGTTTTAATATGTCTGATGCACTTTGGCTGTTTCCATAAGGCAGTGCTATTTTAATGCCTTTTATGAAGCATGAAACTTTTATGAAGTTAAACCCATAAGTTAATGTTAACTCCAGAACATAAATAAAAAGCTACATTAATTTGAGAGGTTTGGGATGCTGGGTGTTGATTGGGAGGAAGAAAGTGTATGCTATACACTTTCAAATATTTGCACAGGATAGAAGTCATAGGTCTTGTAATGTAAATTTAGTGGCATTCTTTTTTACTTCACAGCATTTGAAGAAATGCGCGTAATCAGTCCACCATAAACTGTTGAAGTGAACAAACTAACTCCATTCAGAAAAGTGTTACCAAACTCGGCATCAGAGTGATTAGATTAATCCTGAAAGACATTGGTCCTGAAAATAGGATCTGGGTTCCTGAATCATTTATGTATTTGTGAAAATTTTGCCCTCCCTTGGTCCCAGGAGGCAATTCGGTGAATTACTCAGCAGACGACAACTGCTAGTCAGAAAGGTCAAGCTGTTCTTGGGTAAATACTGAAAGCTGCTCAGATAGCGCGTGGTTGCCGGAGGTGGTCTTCTGGATGTAGATATGCCAGCTGAAGGTGTTTCTTCAGCTGGCCTCTTTTTGCCCCTTGCCATCTGGGTGGACGTGACTGCTGCTGCTGTCCTCGAGGGGTCCTCTTTGGGCTCCCCGCTACGCTTAGGAGAAGTTGGCTGCTTCACCTGAACTGATGAAGGTGGTGGGATTTAACTTGGCTATCTTTGCCTTAGATGAATTAGGGAGGCTTGTGTAATTGTTTTCTAACAGACCTTGTGGCTGGGAAGCCAAGGAGTGGTAACAAACACTTGGGCTGTAATGGAAGGGGACAGAAATAAATCTTATTTGCCTAGCTCTCTGCAAAGTGAAATTATCCATTTGCCTCTTAAGCAACTGTTTGTACAGTAGATATCCTGATTTTTAGTCATGTTTAGTAATCGTATGGCAGTGGAATACCTGGGGTTTTTTCTGCATGTCTGTTTTTAGGTAAAGTGTGCAAAGATGGTCTGTGAAGCTCAATTTTAAATGGGTGAACTGAGCGGAACAGAAGAAAAATGTGTGGTATCAAAAACCCAGCTCCTTAAGCTTTCCTGGTTTTGTCAGGTTACTAATACAGACATCTTTTGGGATGTTTCGTTTTAAAGCTCCCATAGGGCACATGCAGCTCAAAATATGGTTACTATGTGACCTGTAATATATTGGTGTGGTTCAGTAAATAAGGATATAAAAAGTGATGGTCAAAGTCTCTGAGGCTTTGGAAAATTGTTTGCTTTATTATGCACAATTTTAGTTTCTTACGAGGCCTGATGTATTCAGTCACCATGAAACTTAACTGCCTATTAAATCACCTGCAGATGCAGTTAGGTGTTTTTTCAGTAGCTTAAACCTAGCAAATATTAAAAGAATTTGTCTGCTACAGAGGCCTAGGTGGTAGGGAGAGGACCTCAGCAGATGCTTCATATTTACGGTTCCCTTCACTGCTCTAATGTTTGATTTTGCTTGAGTTTGTAGGTGAGAAAATAATGTGATCTTTACAGTGTCTGCTGCTGTTCCTGTTTTGTTATTCAACACACGTAGATGGTAATAGTAATCTAGATGTTACTTTATTAAGCTCGTGGGAGATTAATGTTAAAATTGAACGTTATTTTGGGAAGCTGTTGGATTCCCCATCTTGTAGAGTGTCAATGTTGCTTTTAAGATAAATATATAAAAAAAAAACAAAAACAAAAAAACCACCAGTTGTGGGGGGGAGAGGGAGGGTTGGACTGTCTCTGTCTTTCCTTTATCCTAGGTACAACTTTGTTCAAAACTGCTTCAGGACCAAGTAGGTTGCAGATGGGATAGGGAAAAGCTTTGTTTAGTTCACGAAACTTCCGAAGGATCAGAATTCCTTGCCATAATTCTTTTTTTTGACAGCTGCAAAAACAGTACCATCTTACTAAAACACCTTGGGAAGCGTCAAACTGAAGTTATTCTCTCTTCTCCTGTGCAACGCCAGCTTTCCTCTCAGGAGTAGAGGGATGCATGCAGTTAGGACTCTTAAGTATTGATGCTTTCAAGAAGCTAAAATACCTCAGGTTCTTCTTTCACGTTCTTCCCCAGAGTCTATGATAAACCTGAAATTCGACAATATTTCTCTTTGTTGCCTTTGATTTTTATTTTTTTTTTTTTTTCCTCCAGGGCAGACTTAAAATGGTAGGGACAACTAAACACAGTCCTATAGGAATTATTCATTCAAAGAAAATTCAGATACAAAAGGCTTATTTAGTGCAATGGGGGTACCTTGAAAATATCCCACCCAGGTGTGGATAGAAAATCAATAAACTGTTAAATCAGAAGTGGTTAATCTTAAAGCATAGAGCTTGGGAAGGCAAAAGTCATCTGTGTGTTCATTGCTTACTTCTGCTCACCGTCTGCAGAGATTCTAAATAATTTAGATTTTCATCATTCTGAAAATGAAGCTTCCTTCAGAAAATCCTGCCAAAGCATAAATTGTAGCGCAAGAGCACTATATGGGTTTTTTTGTATGGTTAATATCCATTGTTTTAAGTTATCTTCAGTGATGTTGCAAATAACAGTTCCTGTGCAAAGGAATATATATGCCCAAGGCAGAGGAACCTCTTTGGGATGGATGAGCAGAATTTTTAACCCAGTCATTTTCAACAGTTGCAGCAGAAGCTATGGGTTAACACCCCATGAGAGAAATTAGAACATGCATGCCTGCATAATTTCTGCTGTGAATTGAAGAGGGAAGAAGAGCCAGAGGAGAGTGGAAATATAACACAATTCCAGAATGACAAAAGCAGGAAATTTTTCAGTTAAAACTTATTACTCTGGTTAGTATAATACTGCATGTTGGCATGCAAAGGCACTTAACTGCTATCCTGTGATTAAGCAAAACCAGTCAGAATTATCTTTATCTCGCTGGCTGCTCTGCTTAGCAGGGCTGTGCTCTGCTGCTCAGCTGCTCTGGGCAGGCAGGGAAGGTGCAGGGTATGGTCCCACTCAGGGCAGCCGCTGGTGTGGCTGGCGAGAGCTGGGCATTGGTTGTGTCAGGCCGGCTTCCTCCAAGCTGCCAAAACCTGTGAGCACAGTAGGCTGGTCCTTTAGTCTGCATCAGTATCCTAGTGCAGAGAGGTGAAACTTGCACTATCTCCAGTTACATTCCATAAAGCGACGTGCCTCCCAGTATCACGCTCTTGGTTCTAGTTCTGGACTTACAGTAATGTCAAGTTGTGCTGCTTTATGTGTCAGCTAACTGAAGCGTACGGTCAAGTGTATGTGCTTGTCCACATACTGTTTGTGTGCTGTGTATATAAAACAAATAACATTTTGTTCGTACACGATTTTTTTTTAATTGATTGCCAGAGATGCAGTAAGATTAATACTCCAGAATAACGATGTCTTGGATATGTGTAAACTAATTTGAGAGTCCTGATGCACATTTAGAGCCCACAAGTTGTGCTACAAAATAAAGTAAGATGTGATCAAACTAAGAAAGAAATGTAATCACTATGTTCCATAGTACTTGCATCTGCACAAAAGCTGCAGCTTTTCACCTAAACAGCTTGAGTCTAGCGGACTTGTGTTCCTCGTGGTGCTCTTCAGTGATGTTACGGTGGGAAGTCCTTCTTGTGATTACAACTTTTGCAGCCATAATTTATTTTTTAATGATGCATCACTCTGTCAGTTAAACATAACAGATGCTATAATCCAGTAAATTTAGTGGCTTCTCTTCTCTATAATTCTGTTCTGTCTGTGAAATTCTGATGGAATCAGTTTACCAGGCTTGAAAACAGGGTGTGATGCAGCTAGTAATTTGTTTTAAAACATACCTAAAGAAAACTTAAGAGACTATTTTATTTTTCTTTTCCCCATGTGTTAAGATTTCCTGAAGTACAGGACAAAGACCCACTTGTTTACTGCTATTTACTCTAATAAAAACAGTAAACTAATGCTCTTATGCATGGCAGAGAACCCTCTCTATGCATCCTAAGTAGGTCTTGCATGTTGGTATGCTTCAGTATGACTATAAAGCCAAATGAAATATCTCTCTATAGTGAGATCAGGTTTATTACAGTGTAATTTTCTTCTAAAAACAAGTCTCCTCTTAAGGACTTTAGATAAAATAACTAATGAATGTGATGGGATTAAATAATAAAATACTGTTACAATGCCAAAAATAACTTCTCAGCCTCTTTGATCTTCATTTTGGCTAAAGATATAAAATTCAACTAGAGACTCTCGTAAACAGACTGCATTAATCCAAACAAATTGTTTTGAAAAAACGGCGACTATAATAGATGTTGATGAAGACAGTGAATAACCTTGAGTTTTAATCTTCAATACAGCTTGAGTTAACACTACATTAATTGGAGTCACACCTCTAAGTTGTGTTGTACTGCTCTGAAATCTGCATGTGGCTACTTCTGTTTGTCTTGGCTTTAATTAATCATTCTCTTATTTCTTGGCAGCAGCCATTGTTGGGCAGGGAAATACAATTCCAGGTGTAGTCTTGAGCCTTTACGGCTTCTGCCTGCCTTCTGTGTACAGTGGCTGTGTGCAGCACATGCGGTCCAAGCAGCAGGGAGTCTTGCAGCAGATGAAACACAGATACGGCTGTAGAATCTCCAAGTGCTGTGCTGATGGGGTCTTTCCTCTAGTAGTCTTTAAGCCTTTCTTCTATCGTTGAAAAAGTTCAAATTTCATTTTTTCTGCATCTGCGATGTTTAGTAACATTCAGTTCATGTGTAATATAAGTTTCTGTGTGTTTGCATGCTACTTAATTTTTTGTTTTGCCAAAAAGCTTTACATGACTACCTAAGAGTAAGAAGGGTCCCATTTAAAGAGATGCAGACTGCCATGGTTTAACCCCAGCCTGCAGCTGAGCACCACCCAGCTGCTTGCTCGCTCCCCCCTGGTGGGATGGGGGAGAGAATCGGAAGAGAAAAAGTGGGAAAACTTGTGGGTTGAGATAAAGACAGTTTAATAATAATAACAATAATAATAATAATAATAATAAATACAAATAGAATATACAAAGCAAGTGATGCACAATGCAGTTGCTCACTACCTGCTGACTGATGCCCAGCCAGTCTGTGAGCAGCAGCCCCCCCAGCCAGCTTTCCCCAAGTTTATATGCCGAGCATGACATCATATGGTGTGGAATATCCCTTTGGCCAGTTGGGGTCAGCTGGCCTGGCTGTGCCCCCTCCCAGCTTCTTGTGCATCTCCAGCCTTCTCAGACAGTAGAGCATGAGAAGCTGAAAAGGCCTTGACTTAGTGTAAGCACTGCTTAACAGCAACTAAAACATCAGTGCATTATCAACATTGTTCTCATACTAAATCCAAAGCAAAGCACTGTACCAGCTGGTAGGAAGAAAATTAACTCTCTGCCAGCCAAAACCAGGACACAGACGTATATTATTTGTGTTTAGAAAAAGAAATACATCTGGTTCTGACAATACATCATTATTTTTTTGTGCTTCTAAAGAATGCACCAATTGATACTCTTAATCGAGATCATTATATCAGTGGAGTTAATAAAGAGAAGACTCCTGAGAACTGCAGTGTCTGTATGGCTTGGCCCTTTGTGCACTTTGGGGACCTAATTTCTGATTGCCTTGTTCTTTCAAAGTTCCCTTATGGGGCAGGGGAACAATTAACTCCTGTAAAGCGGAAGCCCAGGAGCAGCTGGGCCCACTAACGACAGGCAGTATGGATTTGTGCTGTGCCATACATGTATTTCTCCCCAGGGATAGTCCCTCAGTCTTATCCCAGCAGGTCTTGTGCCATTAAGTGCCCTCAGACTGTGGTACCATTCCTTATGGCACGCGTGCACTCAGTCTTACCTTACTAAAAACATTGCTCTGGGGCAAATCTTGTTCCTTGTGGATGTAACCAGTCTCATCCAGCTAAACCAGAGGAGCAGAGGCAGAAACGGGGCCGTGCTGCTTGATCAGTTCCCCACAATGTAGCCCGCAAAGAAAGTAAAGGGTTTGCCAGATATGATAGGAAGCCTTGGGCTGACTCCGAGGTCTTCCAGTAAGCTGGTTCACCAAATTACAGCTGAAAAACAATTTGTGTTTTCTACAGTTGATTATCAGCTTTTTGCCTGTTTTCCTTGTTGCTCCTGTTTTTGAATGATACCTTAATGGTCAAGCAGGTGGAGACTAACTTGGCAATTCAGTATGTGTGACTGGCAGTGGGGACAAAAAGTGAACTTGGTTGTTGGAGTGCTCAACTTGTCCTTTATCGCTTACTTCTTACCTGAATTCAATTCTATCAGTGGGAGGACAGCTGTGAGAAGGTTTAAGTGCCAGGTTTAAGTGCCAACAGGTTGAATAGCCGTGAAGAATAGAAGAACAGGAGATGGCTGAAAGGCCAAAGGAAGAATCGTCAGTGCCCCTGTAAGGGATGGCAGAACGTGCACGTTAACCCCAGGTTGTAAGCTTCCAGGGAAAAGCAAGAAAGCAGCTGTAGGAGGAGGTAAGAAATTTCCTAGTAATGTCAAAATAATGCTGAAAACAGCATTATTCATTATGAATATTGCAGCTGCGCTGTTCAGAACATCCTTGCAGTACCCACGATGTTGTGCATGAACAGGGCTTGGTGTCAGCGTGGCATTAAGTGCGGGGAGAGGAGGAAGATGGCACCTTGCATTTTTGCAGGAGATCTTTTGGGGGGGTTGTTTTATTTTAGTTTTTAGTTCAAGTGTTTGTAAGGCTCCCTCTGTAGGTGTCAAAGGAGGAGAAGCTTCTACAAAGGTTGATTTAGAAGAGCTAAATCGGGTATCTGTCTGGATCTCCCTCTGTCAGAGGAGATTTTCTCTTTGCTTTAGCTAGAGAGAGTCCTGGTGATGGCCACCATGAGTTGCTAGGCTTTTATGACTATTCCCCTAACCGTGTGTGTGTGAAATCCCAATGAATGCTCAGTGAAAAGTAATGTAAATATTTTATTCTTCTGTCTCTGAGAGAAAGAAGCTTGTGTTGTTCATAATGCTGCAGTACTGAAGAACATAATGCAGATGGTTTGAGTTCTGTCCCTACCCTGACTCTGTTAAATACAACTTTCAAATATTTTAATCTGTTTTGTTGACACCTGTATACAGCTTCCAGTTATTAACATTTGATTTATTTAAGTGTGTGCAGTGGGGAAGTATTAAATTCTGCATCTCATCTAAGGGCTTGCTCTTAATAAATTGCTCTCTTCTGGTGGTTCCTCAGAGCTTTAAGGAGAGATGCAGTTGAACTTGGTGTAACTAGAAACAATACATTTTTAAGAAATAACTTGTTATTACTGTAATGGTCATTGCAGGAAACAAATGAAATTAATTTAGCTACTCTGTGGCTGGAATTAAAGGGTTGTTTTTTTAAATACATTATTAGTCAAGATGATGATGTGTTTATGATGTTACAGAAGCATAGAAATTTGTGACACTGTATGAAGACATTTTTATTTCAGCTGTATCGTAGGCAATCTAAACATAACTTACTGTGAGAAGCACATGTAATATGGTAAACTGTCAAATATATGGATCAACTGTCTGTCAATCATTTATTCTTCTGAACCACGACTGTGTGTGTGCTACTTATTTTCTTGTTAGGGGAGAGATAGTGCATATTTAGTTTGTGTCTTCTCTAAGCAGCAAAAGAAGTGTTTTTTCTAGCTCTAGTATTGGCACAATTACTATTGGCTTTTTAAAAAGCTTGGTACGGAATACAGACTGATGCCTGAAACTCCCTCGCTGGTGCCAAGGGGCTGACTAGGAGGCGTTGGCCGAAAACCTCCTGTTTAAATTTTTGCAAAGTGTGTACTCGGAGCTTACAGCTGTGTTCATAGTTGAAGACTGAAGCGTTTCTGTGTTACACTGGCATTAAAATATAGAGTGTGACTTTGAATGTGAATTGAAGGCGTTTGGATTTAGATTGGCTTCCACAGTTTTAGCAAATGCAGTGCAATATTGACCTATGGCATAAGACGCTAACATGAAACTAAACATTACTAAGTATTATGAATCTGGATATTTTTTTTTTTTTTAATTGCATGCTACTCCTAAACTGCCCCTTAACTAAATAGGTAGCTAGGAGCTTAAAAAGCATGTTTGATTAGAGTAGTGGCTATTTCATTCTGTTATGGGGTTTTTCCTGACTTTCTGTTCTTTGTTTTTTCTTTCTTAGTCTTCATGAAGAAATCATTGACTTTTATAAGTATATGTCTCCCAGACCTGAAGAAGAGAGAATGCGGATGGAAGTGGTGAACAGGATAGAAAACGTTATAAAAGAGCTCTGGCCTAATGCAGATGTGAGTAGGACATTGTTCTATTTGTTAATACATAAAAGCATCATTTTGTGCCTGTTGACTTTGTGAAGTATTGAAGAATAAAAATACCGTTTATTTTTCCACATTAAAAAAACCCAAAAGGATTTTTGGTCAAATGAGAGAGATGATCTTTACTTCTAGAATAATACAGGTCAACATTTCCTATCGCACATAGGAACAAAGACAAGCTAGACTTACGGTAGTCAAAGAAAGGGCATAAGGTGTGGTAACATTTAGAGTCATTAATATTTATTTACTAAGATTAATGGGCATGTATCAGGCATGCATGCATGCTTGTAAAGTATTGTGTTTAAAAAAAAACCCCAATCTTCTGGAACTCATAGCTTCACTCATAGTAGGGCTTCTAGTGCAAGGACCTGCGGTCTGGAATAAGTCTATTAAAATGGAATGCCAGCAATGCCATATTAGGTAGACCATACTATTTCTACTGGGCAGTTAAACTAAATTGACATATCTTACAAAATTAAAGGAACCATTTTTTTGTACAGGAGCAAACAAGTCTGTAAGTCTGTGTATTGAGCTTAAAATCTGTAATGCCTCTTTCTGCTGAAGATGGTTTTTTGCTAGTACTTCATTCAGTCAAAACAAGAGTTTCTCTGATGCCGAGCATTGCTTTTTTTTAAAAAATGTTGGGTTGAAGAGAAGCCAAAGAAGTTGCTTTTACAACTCAAGATGGTCTTACGGGACACGGTTGAATTTTTAGCATAACTGTATCCTTCTACTAACATGGTGTTCGTCTTCAGAATGCAGATTTGTAGCTGAAGTCATCTATCTGTATATAACAGTAGCTGAAAGTAAGGACTTGGGAGCCGGACTGGTAAACCAAATTCAGACAGAAGAATCTTTAATATAAGGAATGCTCTTTGATCCTGCCACAGTAAAAGATAATGTTTTGACATGAGCGACTTAAGCCCACTGTTCATTTCCGATCTTCTTAACCTGGTTTTTGGAATGTGTTTTTAGAAATGGGCAAAATATGAATTCTGTATAAGCTGTATGTATGTGGTGTGTGGTTTTGTGTGTGGAATGTGCTCACGTTTTGAAGGTGGTTCATGTTGTTATGGACAAGGTGTTAGTGACATCTAATACGGAAGCAGCACTCTGCACTCAGTGATAGCCACCTTTGCACAGTTAGAGGGGGTTTACAGAGTCAGTAGTACACCTGTCTGGTAACTTTCTCTTTGAGCAAAACCAATAACCTTTCCAAGGGAACTGTGTAAGAGATTTGAGCGTATCTCACAGATGTTGTACAGCTCTCCTCTAACCCAGTGAAACATTGTGGTGGACCCTAATCAAGAGCAGGAGCAGTGGGCTGCCAGTCTGACAGGCAATAGTACAGGAAACAGTGCGGGTATGAAACACTGCTTATTATGATACACCCTGCCAAAGTCTTATAGTAGGGTATTTCACCGAAATAACTGATTGCTTCAGCCTAGAGAAGATGCCGCTATTTCCTAGACAAGTTTGTGTGCTGCAGACTTAACTAGTGTAATAGGGTGAATGGATTTGTTACTGGGGGATCTTTAATTACCACTAACACTTTGAATGGGGTACAGGAACTTAGTGCTTCCAGAGATACTCTTTTTGTAGGACAGACTTGATCTGTAAAAGCTAAGTCTTTTGTATTAAATTTATATATTTATATATATATATATGTACGTATGTGTGTGCGTGCGCATGTGTGTGTATATATATATCTATCTATGACTTTTGGGCCTCGAGAAGATAGTCTTTCTTGAAGATACTGAAATTGGTTTTTGTAGCCGTAATCTGTTTAAGAAGCAGAAGCACATTGCAAGCCCTACCACAAGTGACAGCAGACCACTGGGCTTAGCTGTAATGTGACTGAGAGGAAGCACACACTGTGCAGTTGAAAAGTGAAGTTCACTTTTCAATTAGTGCCAGTTAAAACTGCCATGACCGTCTTTCTTTGCTGTTCTTGAAAATGTTAGAGAGCAAGAGCGTGCTTTTTCTCAAGTCAGGAACTGCTCTTCAAAGCCTAACTGTGCATTTTTTCTGCTGTTGTTACGTCGAGGAAGAATTCTCCTCTTGTACGCCCTTCCGTTTTCTGAGGCTGGAAGAGAACTGAACAGTGACAACAGCATGCCAGGTTATAATCTGGAAATTACTGTAATGTTATTTTTCTAATACTTTACAGATCTGCTTGGGAACTGAACTGCTGAACTCATCTGTGTTCGACTTTGGCAGTCTTTTGCTGTAATTTTTCAATCGTTTGAGTTAATCACTAACCTTTTGGAAATCTGTGTTGGTTTAGCTACTTGTAAGATTTAAGTTTTGAGTACATGCTCTGAGAAGGTGGAGTGTTATCTGGTCCAATGTCCTCAGCTTTAGCTGTAGTGTAAAGTGATAAGTTAATGTTTAAGCTGTTCATTTTGAGTCATAGATGCAGCGAATCCAGCTAAAATAAGCTTGTAAGTTAAACATACACAGTTTGTAGTTTCTCACTAAACACGTAGGTAAGACATACTCTATAAAAATCAGATACCAAGAAAAGGAAAATCAGGCTCCATGAATCTAAATGTATGGAGAGCGTGTGGAATGTGTCTGTGCACATTTTTTTCCCCTGTTCCACTTAAGAAAAGGCTGAAAAAGCAGATGGAGGGGGGTAAAACTAGGTATCGTAAACTGTTACTTTATTTATAGAAGTTAGCAATTGTGTCATTTGCTCTTACTCAAGGGAATGTGCTTAGAAGGAAACATTCCTAGTAAGTGAGAACTGTTCTTGGCATCAGCAAGGCTCTGACCCTAAGAAAGGCTTTAATTACACTGAAACTGAACAACCCAAAACATTAAAAGAAAGCATTTTAAGAAAAAGTGTTTTGACCAGTTGAGTATGAAAATTTTACTGTTGAACAAATAAGTACTTACACAGTGGAATTTAGGATACATTTGTCATAATGTCCTCAGCTTCATGTCTGAGTGTTATGTGGCTCGTAGATCTGAAAAGAGGTAATGCTGCGTACTTCACGCACTTCAGTTATGAAAACACCATGACTGGGAATGGAAGTAGACAGATGAACTCTATTTAGTTTGACAAACAGAAAATTCTACTTAGTGATGTAGAAGAAAATGAAATTTAAATTGGCTACGGGTAGATTTTTTTTCTGTTTTGTTTTGCTGGAGGGATTTTGGTAGCAAGGACTTTCCAAGCTTTTGTGGGTTTCCAAGTTCTATTGTGCATAGTGAGGACATATTTGGACACATACCGTAATTAAAGCTCCTTCAGAAACTTTGGAATTTCATATGAACAAGTTTGCAGAAATGTAGGATAAACAGTAACAATAATGTACAGGAGTAGAAGGAATCCGTTACAGCGCTGTGAAGTCTTAAGTCATCTTGTGAATGCGATTACACACCTCTGTCCACATAACACAAAAACATAATCGGCAGTGTTGGCACACCACAAAAACTAATGCTCGCGTCTCTCAAGTCATAATAATGTCCTGTATTTGGAATACTTTAAATATGTATATGGCTATACAGCTTCAGCAGTTTAAATTCGATTCAATAAGAAATCAAAATCCTTTACAATTTCTGTTCTGATTTTCCCCACTCTTCCATCTTTCCAGATTTGATGAGAGAGGGATTGAAGTGTGGGTGTGGGTTTCTTTTATAATAATTCAGTGTTTCTCACACTCCAATTTATTGTACAACAGCAGATGTTGTCTCATTCCTTTCGGTAAAGGTCATATATGTTGTATCAGTAAGTTTGTGAATACTTTCAGGGTTGTTTATTCAATAAAGGCTCTCTTTGCTGTTCAGCTGAACACACTATTTTGTTTGATAGTGTGAAAGCACATTTAGTTTCTTCCGAACCCATCAGTGGTTGTTTTATTGTGCAAAAGCACTTCTCAGGTGTTTTTGGTGGCCAGATAAATGCTGTTTGACTGAATCCAGTTTCACAGAGGATGCTTTTGTTACTATTCTGGGTTAAAAATAGTAATAATTATTGTTATTACGTTCTTAGCTTTGTGATGCCTTTATGCTTTTGTCAAGATCTAGTGCAATATTGATGCTAGTTCTGTGGCATCTCCTGCAGTCTTTTCTAGTCTGAGAAGTTATGAAGTTTCAACGTGAAATTTACTGCCAGCACGTGCTTTTTGTTGGGGCACAGGGTGAGGGGCTAAAAAGAGTGAAGTGATATAAAATCATCAAGAGGAAGCACTCATACTGCTTCTTAGTCTACTAAAGTATCAAGACACTTACTTGCAAAACATCATCTTTTCCTGTCTCCCCCTTTTTCTTATCCCAAAGGGGAAAAACATAAAAAAATGGGACACTTGACACACAAATAGGTGGCAATCAAGCTAGTGTATGAGACTCATTAAAGCAGAATGCACAAGTCTGTAAGGTGGCTCCAGGAAGCACATCAGAAGACTGTCTGGTTGAAAATTAGTCCAAATGTGTATATATATATTTTTGCTTTGAAGTCTCGCCAGTCCCCCTTTGACACAGCGCATGAGTACAACCTCCCTGCGAGGTGAGGCGAAGTTAATGAGAACGTGGTTTTGGACAGCTTACGGTGGAAACCTGATTATTTAAACCTCCAGTGCTAGTAAAAATCCAACATGCTAAACTAAATCTGTGGGATGTGAAACTTTCTGAGGCTTTTTTTTGTTTGTTGTTTAAGCAGAAATAAACAGAGTTTTGCTACTTACTCTGTAATTCAGAAAAAATAATGGATCATGATTTAAAGTATGCAATGCAATGGGAATATATTAAACTTAAATTTAGAAAATGTGTTTAAAAACTGAAGAGTATACTTAGAGATATATAAGCAAAAAAATAAATTTAATTGATACTGAGTTTTTTATGTTCTCTCATTCTTCAGTGGTTTAAAGTCTTTTGTTATATGGGGTTTTGCCAAATTTGGTCACGGTGAAAATTTTTACATTACAAAGAAGGTTTTGTAATAGAAAAGTCAAAGTCATTATGTTTTATGTTTTGTGGGTAATAACAACAAAAATTAGCCGTTTGTAGTACATTGAAGGGGTAAGTGCTTTAACAGAAAAGAGTACTCCCGTTCGGAATGTGCCTGTTAGCAATACCAAAATCTACCAGTGGAGGGTAGCAATAACCGGCCTTTACAAGCAACTTAATAGAACTTGTTTGTCTTCTGAAGTATGAAAATTTGTTTTCATATATCCTGTTCTTCTGTTTCAGGTGCAGATATTTGGAAGTTTTAAAACTGGTTTATATTTACCTACAAGGTTAGTAATTTTTCAGTGTACATTCTGTATAAGAGAAAAGATAGCCTGTGGAATCTGTACCCCTGTAGTGATTTATCTGATCTCTCAATATCTGTGTTACTTGTGTGTACACTTGTTATATTAAGAAAGTGTTAAGCGATTAGTACTCTGCAAAGTGTATAGAAATATAGTAATTAAGACTACTAACTATAATACATGAGTCTATATAGGTTTTGTATGCATCGGTAAAAGATCTGAATTCCCATGTTGTCAAAAAAGGCTTATTTTGTGATTTGGCTTCATTAAATGACTGAAACAAAATAAGAGGTTGGCCTTAAAAGAAAAGCTAAATTTTTATCTCCACAGACTATTAAATTGAAACATTTAACATTACCTTGTTAATACTGATGTTAGCACTAAAGAGAAAATATTACATACAGAACTGTTTTTTTCTTTCAGTCTTCTTTTGTGAAATCTGTACAATAGTCAACCTCTGCCTTTTCCGAATTTATTACTAGTTTTCATAAATAAAAGTCATTACTCAGTGACCCTGCTACCTTCTGTGTATAAATTGTAAGTATTTTTGGCAATTAAATACAAATAGAATGAAAGGCTTAAATGGCTGCAGGGGATAAACACATTTAAATAACGTAAGTCTGAGGTTAGCGCTTGAGTTCCGTACTTTGGGAACATGAGGAAATAATATCTAGTACTGACTGCAAGTGATGGATACCGGAGTCGTCATTTCACCTCTTTTTGAAAAAGAAAGTATATGACAGATACTTTAGTATCCACTTCAGTCTAAGGAGTTGCAGGAAAGCTGAATTGCTCAGTTTCTGTTTGGAAGGTCAGAGTAAGGTGTACAAATACACGTTGTTTTCCCATTTGGCCTTGTTCTTGGCCTTTTTTTCATTCATTTTAAGTAGGCTCGATGAAACGTGGTTGGATGCTGATAATGCAAGAGAAGAGATTGCTATCTGCCTGACTGATAGCAGTAGTTCTTTACTGTATTTGCTTGATTGTTTTGAAACTGATGTAACAAAAACGCTTTGCTGTTGTCTATTTGATTTCGTATGCTACCTTTTCTTCATATTTGTTTCAGCTGAGTGTTTTGGGGAGAACAAATGCAGATACTTTAAAAACAGTACATAACCCCACAAAAAACTTTCCTGTGGCAGTACTTGCCAAACTTTCAAAATAACCAGCATTTGCGTGTTGGTAATTAATTCACTGTTGCCTTCTATCAAAGCTTCCCTTTGCCCTAGGTTTTCCCTACCCCTCAGTAACTGTATAGTTAATCTAGATTTCAGGTTCTGGTATTCAGAAAGACTACAGTGTGCTTTTAATTCTGTTATTCTGTGTTAGAATTTGCCTAATATCCTTTTACTTAAGCTGATATTGAAGGTTCGGGCACATGATTTAGCTACTGGACCTCTGTGTTAGTTTGCAGGCAATACCTATCCTCAAGGTGACATCAGAGCTGCTTTTTCATCTCTTTGTGTGCATCAGAAAAATGTCTTCTGTTGTTAACTGTCAGCATCAGTAGTGGGTTTAACACTGATTTAATTTAGAAGAGAAGTGTCCAGCAACTTTTCCTGTTCTCCAAGCAGGTTTGGACACCAGTCACCTTGTGAATTTGAGTTTAGGCATTGAATTAGGGTGCCAGCTCCCTGTGTAGTCAGATGAATGTGTATGTGCATAGGGAGGAGGTGTAGTGGGATGGAGACACCTCTTCAAGGAGCTAAGTTAATGAGTGAAGTTAATGGATGGTTTGATCTTATTTAACAGCTTTCTGAAGTCAAAGTTGCCACATTTTCGTCTCTCTTCCCTGCTCCCTGTTCTTGGCACGACAGGCCAGCTGCTTACCATGTGCCCGCTGGTGCTCTGATCACCCAGAAAAACCAACTTTCAGTTGCAAAGAAGCAGGAAATTACCCCAGAAAGTTTTGTTGTTTTCTTCTTAAAGGAGTGGGGGGAGTTGGTTTCTGCCAGGCCCATTAATATGTTGAACTGATTTGCTGTGGATTAGAGAGATACCAGACCTAGAGTAAAGGAGGGAACAGGGCCATGCATTTGGGAGTAGAGGATGGGGAGCAGGACTTTCCCTTCCAGTGACAGGCTGTTAAATCGGCATTGCTGATTAATACAGCCCAAAGGTGGTGATTCACAACAAGTTAATTTCTTGCTCAGAATCACTCTGGAGAAGCCGATCCCTCTCTGCTGACAGTGTGGCCTGAGAAGACTAATCTGTGGCTTTGCAACCCAATTGATTTGTATGTGTATCTGTACCGCTCCCATTCCCCCAAGCGTAAGAGTCCATCCCCGCCCCTTTCCTCAGAAAATTAAGAATAAATTATTTGGTTAAGCTACATTCTGTCAGCTTTATCCTAGTTTTATGTGGATGTCAGTTGTTTATCTTTTAAGTGTATTGAATAAATCTATATTTTCTTTCCATTTCAGTGATATTGATTTAGTTGTGTTTGGAAAATGGGAGACATTACCTCTTTGGACCCTGGAAGAAGCTCTTAGAAAGCACAATGTAGCAGATGAAAATTCGGTGAAGGTTTTGGATAAAGCAACTGTAAGTTTGGGGGAAGAGGGTAGTTCCTTGTTCTAAGCTAAATTTCTAATCAAAGGTCTTGGTTAAAAGGATGAATTTTCATTAGCAGAAATTATTTTATATATAAACTTGAAATAGAACCAATAGAACCTGTTTATTTAGTATGGGTTTTATTACTGACAAAATAATTGATAGTGCTCCAACAGTGCTATTGGAGAAAATCATCAGATTTTCCATACTGCACAACATACACTTGATTTTAAGTGTGATTATACTAGTCATTGTTGTGAATTAATGTGATTAGACTTGTGAATTTCTGGACTGAGCGTGTACGTAAGTAAATGATTTATTTTTTCTTATTCCAAGTAAGCAGATGTAATACATTTTCACATAGAATTAGTAAGTACAGCCTTGTATAAATACGTAATGGTCTGTCCTGTGCAGGATAGGATTAATTCCATTATAACTTCCTACCTTTCGCTAATTATAAGAGTATGTGAGGGTGTTGGGGTTTAAACAGGTGTCTAATTGATGGCTGTTATTAGTAGAGAGAGGTAATTTGGAAACCACTCAGGTGGAGGTATGTCAGAGTGCTCTCCATATCTTGTGCATCTTGTTTGAAGATAATTTTGATGATGAATCAATGACCCACAATGACACGAGTGTGTCTTTTCTTAAGAATATCTGTCTATTACCATTTATCTTTGTTTCTTAAGCGTTTGTCTCCCTCTGGTGTTTGTTCTTCCCACTAGAACTATGTATGCTTCTGTACCAGGAACTGCCTAAAAACAATTTAAAATTAATCACTTCGAAGATGAAGTCTTAAGTTCTGTTAAACAGTATAGTAAATTGAAAATAGGATTTATGAGTTAGAAAAGCAAAGTTTATCTCACCAGATTGGCAAGGAGAGCAAGTTAATAAATAGACAGGAGTCCTTTTTTTCTCTGTCGACCTCCTCTCCACAAATTCATAAAACGTTTCAATTTTACTGGTGCATGTAAGTATGAATGAAACCAAATGTGTCTTGGAAATCCATATTGACTTAATCTGTCTTTCTTTTGCAGGTACCTATTATTAAACTGACAGATTCCTTCACTGAAGTAAAAGTTGATATAAGTTTTAATGTGCAGAACGGGGTTAAAGCAGCCCAGCTCATCAAAGATTTTATCAAGGTTAGGCAACACTATAATAGAACTACAGAGCTGAATATTTGATGACTTAATCATAGAATGGTTTAGGTTGGAGGGGACCTTTAGGTGTCATCTAGTCCAAGCCCCCTGCAATAAGCAGGGACATCCCCAACTAGATCAGTTTGCTCAGAGCCCCGTCCAACCTGATCTTGAATGTTTCTAGGGATGGGACGTCTACCACCTCTCTGGGCAACCTGTTCCAGTGTTTCACCACTCTCACTGTAAAAAAGTTTTTCTTTATATCCAGTCTAAATCTACCCTCCTTTAGTTTAAAACCATTACTCCTTGTCCTGTCACAACAGGCCTTGCTAAAGAGATTGCCTGCATCTTTCCTATAGTCCCTCTTTAACTCTTTAAGTACTAAAAGGCCGCAGTAAGGTCTCCCTGGAGCCTTCTCTTCTCCAGGCTGAACAACCCCAACTCTCTCAGCCTGTCCTCGTAGCAGAGGTGCTTCAGCCCTCAGATCATTTCTGTGGCCCTCCTCTGGACCTGCTCCAACAGGTCCATGTCCTTCCTGTGTTGAGGGCTCCAGAGCTGGATGCTGTACTCCAGGTGGGGTCTCACCAAAGCAGAGCAGAGGGGCAGAATCATCTCCCTCGACCTGCTGGCCACGCTTCTTTTGATGCAGCCCAGGATGCAGTTGGCCTTTTGGGCTGCGAGCGCACATTGCTGGCTCATGTCCAGCTTTTAATTCACCAGTACTCCCAAGTCATTCTTGGCAGGGCTGCTCTCAATCTCGTCACCCCCCAGCTTGTATTGATACGGAGGTTGCCCCGACCCAGGTGCAGGATGCTGCACCTGGCCTTGTTGAACTTCATGAGGTTCTCACAGGCCCACCTCTCCAGCTCGTCTAGGTCTCTCTGGATGACATCCCGTCCTTCTGGTGTGTCAACTGCACCGCTCAGCTTGGCGTCATCTGCAAACTTGCTGAGGGTGCACTCGATCACACTGTCTATGTCATTGATGAATATATTAAATAGCACCTGTCTCAGTACAGACCCCTGAGGTCACCCCTGGGGTGACCACTCATCACCGGTCTCCATCTGGACATGGAGCCATTGACCACTACCCTCTGGATGCGACCATCCAGCCCATTCCTTATCCACCTCACNTTATCCACCTAACAGTCCACCCATAAATCTGTATCTCCCCAGTTTAGAGAGAAGGATGTTGTGGGGGACTGTGTTAAAGGCCTTACAGAAGTCCAGATAGATGACATCTGTAGCTCTTCCTTTGTCACTGATGTAGTCACTCCATCACAGAAGGCCACTGGGTTGGTCAGGCAGGACATGCCCTTGGTGAAGCCATGCTGGCTGCCTCGAATCACCTCCCTGTCCTCCATGTGCCTTAGCAGAGCTTCCAGGAGGATCTGTTCTATGATATTCCCAGGCACGGAGGTGAGACTGACAGGATGGTAGTTCCCAGGGTCCTCCTTTGTAGCCTTTTTAAAAATGGGTGCAATGTTTCCCTTCTTCCAGTCCCCAGGGACTTCACCTGACTGCCATGACTTTTCAAATATCATGGAGAGTGGCTTGGCAACTACATCAGCCAGTTCCCTCAGGACTCTGGGATGTATCTCATCAGGTCCCGTAGACTGTGTATATCCAGGTTCCTCAGGTGGTCATGAACCTGATCTTCCCTTACAGTGGGAGGGGTTTATCCTCCTGGTCTCAACCATACGGTCCATTGGCTCGGGAGGGGTGAGGAGAGAGGTTACCAGTGAAGACTGAGGCAGAAAAGTTGTTGAGTACCTCAGCCCTCTCCTCGTCTGTTGATACTAGGCCACCATTCTTGTTCTTCAGGGCGGGGGAGGGGGGTGTACACTTTCTTTGATTTTCCTTTTCTGGTTGATGTACCTGTGGAAACCTTTCTTGTTATTCTTTGCATGTTTTGTTTTACTTTGGCTGCATCCTTACTAGAGATATGCTGTCACTCTTTGTTATTTTTTGCTGTCTGATACTATTGTGTGATGTTCTTAGGTTTTAGATATCTTGCCCTGAAAGGTGTGAAGAAAACATGTACAAAGTATGGAGAACTTCTAATGATAAAATGACTAGGAAAATACACTGATACTTGTCTTAAATGTTCTGCTCTTCTAACTGTGGTTCCTTGAACTTAAAATTAGTAATAACCACACATTCCTGCAGAAGGTAGGAATAATCTTGTCCTGCAGAAAGTAGGAATAATCTTGTCCTAGACTGAATATTGTTTCAGCATACAAATGCTAATTAAGTAGAATAAGTTAAATTGAGTAAGTTACTGTTCAGGGATTCACTAATAACCTGTATCATAGATACATTACAATTATTTTTGTTTAATATATAGGATCATTTTGTTAGGATTAATGAGCTTTTGTAGTTAAAGTTTTGAAGTATCATTACACTGTTTTCCTTTTCTTCCCTTGCCCTCTTCAGTACACTGGACACTTACAGTAAATGTCTCATAAAAGCAGTAGAAAATTTTTTCTTGGATTTTCATGTTCTGAGTAGGGAGATGAAATTCACTTCAGTCTCACTTAAATGCTTAGGTATTACTCTTCTACTACTAACTGCTTTCTTTTTTTAACCAAACTAGTGGGCAGCAGGAGAACCAAAGTATTTCAATAGCTAGACAAGTAAAACTCCTTCAGAAAACTTTGTAAATGTGAATAAAGCAAGCACTTTACTTTCAGTCATAAGGATTAGAAATCATGTACGTCTGCTTTACTGATGTCATTGAGTTGCAAGAAGTCTTCCAAATTTGGGGGTATTTCCAGTTGCTGATGAGTTCAATGTATGGCCTTCAACTTGTTAGTCTTCGGTTCTTTTATGTATGTTTAGTAGCAAGTGTGCAGGTAGCTCAGTTTGCTTCTCCAGTGTCTGTTTCTTTAACCTGTAGAAGTACACAGGAGAAAATTCTCTGTCCTTAGTTCAGTTTCAGTAGAATAGTCTGAGTTCTTGTCTGCGTAGTCTTGCCTGTGTGCTTATATAAACGTTCTGCTTAAACCTTGTGCTGGTGAGGCCTCTTGCGTCCACGTTCAGCGTAAGAGGGTGGCATGGGTCCAGAGACCTTTCTTCTCTCGGCCTCCCTCTGATGAACAGAAGTCGATTGTGTTGGCTAGCCCTTTGCTGCTAAATCAAGACCGATAGTTTTGTGCTATGTAGCTCCTTGTTGGGGAAGGAAGGTGCCCAGATTCTCTGTCATAAGATGCCTACCTGGAATTTGGTAGCTAACTTCAGTTTTTACATCCTGTGCATTGTTGCATTGCCTTGTGGTGGACTGGCTGTCCGTGTTTGGTTTTCTGCCACAACACAGGGGCTGTATTTCTGTTACATTCCGCATATAAATTTAGTTTTAAGTAAGTCGATAAAGCCCTGCATACTTGCCCAAAATTGCCTATATACTTCTTAATTTCAAGGTACGAGGTAGTCTTCTGTTGAGAGCCTGAAGGCATTTTTGTGTGCTTAAAAAAAAAGAAAAAAGTGTTAGCATGTTCCTGTTGCCTGGGTTATTTGTAACCCTTTGGAGAGGCTGCTTTAGCCTTGGGTCAGGGCATGGCGAGAGCAGGCTGAGCCCCCGGGGAGAGAGCAGGAGCTGCATGTGGCGGCGGAGCAGGCAGAGGGCAGAGGCTTTGCCCACTGGCCTGCAGCCCCGCAGTACCCCAATCCAAAGAGCAGAGCAGGTCTGGTGACAGTAGTCAGGGTCAGCTCACAGTCTGGCCAGCGCCTGGCAGACAAGTCCCCAGTGAGGAGGTCGAGGCTGAGGATGCCAAGTCAGTGGTTAGGGTCAGGATTAGGGTCAGCATCAGCATGGCTCAGGCAGACACTAAGGGGAACAGCTGAGATGAAAAGCAGCTCTTGAGTGAAGTGGAGGGGCTCCCAGCTTAGGCTTCCCACATGGTGCTTTCCCACATGGCTGTTTTCCCAGCAGCCCAAGGCAAAGCTGTGCCGTACCAGGGCTGGCCTTGAGCCTGGTTGGGGGGGGGGGGAAGAGGTGGCACTCAGCCCTGACACACGGCAGGTAATGGCTATGCTACCGTGGAGGGTCGTTTTGTTTAACTTGGGGAAAACTTGAGGTGTACTTGCCAAGTGACTTCATTGGTGTTCTTGAGGATCTCTCTGTAAAACACTTGCAGGGCATTCTCTTGGGTCTTATTTTGTCCCACCTAACTTTGAATACCTAACTGAGGTGTCGTGTTCAGTGTTACCCTTGGAAATGCCTGTTTCTCTTCCTCCGGCTTATTTAGGATGTCTGAGGCAGCTGAAGCCTTAATTAAGGGTTTGCAGTTTCCTGAGAAAAATCCTGTCTTTCAATTTTGGTATATACTGATATTCAACACTTCAGTTTGTGCCTGTAAGTTCTTAGCAGTTCAAAAAGGTGATCTTGGGATCTTAAGTTAGATAGGGCTCCTGATACTCCTTTTGAGACTCATGCCAAGAAGTTCTTGGAGAAATTCTTCTTTTCCCTTTAATCTTTGCAGTCACAGATACCATGGTCCACATCTCTTCTCTGACACTAAGGAACCTTTTAGCTCTGTGTTGATAAAAGGAGTGATACTATTGAGCCTCTTGTGCCCCCTTCCCTGTGAGGGGATGTGCAGAGTGCAGGCGTAGCCCCAGCCTCCACTACTGTCCAAAAGGTCCATATTCTCTGCACGTGCAGCATATGCACACATCTAAGGGAAGCCATGCGGACAAACCTATTGAAAGACCAGTTACCCAAAGGTAAGTATTTGGCTCCTTTGAAAATGTTTTCTGGGTGTAGTAGTTTTGAAGGACGTTTTGAACCCTGGGCATCCAGACAGAAGTCTCAGCCCACTTTGGGATATCACCTTGGTTGTAGCAGGAAGGTTTTGTTACAAATGTGGAGTATCTCCATAGTTGTTCTTTTTGCTGTCCTTTTCACTTGTATGACAAGAGCAAGTGTATTCATATATTCAAACAAAATCATTCTGACTTTTTGAGGTAATAACTTTTTTCTGTTGTTAATATCTGCCACTGGAGTTGAAAAGGTAAAATAACTGTCTTGATCACAGGCAGAGTACTTGGCTAAATTAGAATATACTTAGCTTTGAGACTTACTATAACAGCTTCGGTATGCTTTCTCTGTGTCAGTTGTATATATGCATCACAGTATCCTAACACCTTTGTTTTTATCTTTCAGAAGTATCCTGTGTTACCGTATCTAGTTTTAGTATTGAAACAGTTCCTGTTGCAGAGGGACCTTAATGAAGTATTTACAGGTGGAATCGGTTCTTATAGTCTTTTTTTAATGGCTGTCAGTTTCCTTCAGGTAAGCTTAATGAAATCTTTTGATCCCATTGGTGCAAATAGACTTTACACCAAGAAGGAATTTAATCAATCCTTAAATTTAATGATTTAATAATTTAAGCTATCCTGTTTGTGGTTTTGCACCCCCTTTTCATTTAAAAATAGATACATCCCACCTGTCTTCTGTTCTTTCTGCCATACTGGTACCTTTGGTATTAGAGATGTTTGGAACATCCGTTGGTGTATCAGTACTAGGCACATGTCATTCAGAGTAAAATAGCCTGACTATTGTGTAACTTATTTGAACAAGCTACGTAGGTTAGTGTTAGATACAGCTTTCCTTTATAACACTTGTTTTCCAGATTGTACGCCCTGTTATGTGCTTTACTAAATGCAATGCAATTTTCTTGTTTGTCTAAGTTTTTGAGCTGGTATCAAATAAATATGTATAACAACTAAGACGACAAAATGGATTAATATGAAGAAGTAGCCAGGTTCTGGCTTTATCAGCCTCATTCTTTTTCTTGTACTAAATGTTATTGTATAACTGTGTGTGTGTGTATGTGTATTTCTGTACTTTTCTAGACTGTAGTTACTTTTAAACCTGAGCCTTGAACTGGAGCTTGGTGTTTGCTGAGTGCTATTGCAGTTGCCTGCTGAGCGCAAAGGAAATGAAGGCAGCAGGCATATGTTTTTGAAAGAAACCAAAATCTCTCCCAACCCCAAGTTTTTCTTATATTGACTAACAGCATTTCCATTTGCTCCTGCAAAAAAAGAAGTCAAGTTTTGTATCTGTAACAATTATGAACTGGTTTTGTTCATAATCTCTCAGGTTGCATTCTTAACAGTAGGTGGGATCATTTATATAGCTGTGTACATTAAATGCCTGTATTTGTATTGCAAACCCAGGTTTGTGAGTGCAAATATCTTTGCTTTTTTACAAGAATCCTGCCATTAGTGCTGGAAGTCCACTTATTGAACTGAAAGTTCAAATACAGAAACATTAAGACTTGCCAGCCTAATTTTTAAGAGATAACTAGTTTATAAAAGTTTTGATAGCATCTTGTTTTAAAGATGCAAAACTGCTTTATTAAGGAAAAATACTACATTTAGACATGTTTGCTTTATATATTACATTTTATTATTATTACCAGTTTTAGACAAGTTTGCTGTGAAAAAGAAAAGGCAGTTAAAGGCACTTGACCCTTGAAGTCTTAAGGAATTTTTTTTTTTTCTCTCTTAATAGCTGCATCCCAGGGAAGATGCCTGTATGCCCAATGCCAACTATGGTGTTCTTTTAATAGAGTTTTTTGAATTATATGGACGTCACTTCAATTATCTGAAGACTGGAATCCGAATAAAGGATGGTGGCTCTTATGTTGCCAAGGATGAAGTGCAAAAAAGCATGCTGGATGGCTACAGACCATCAATGCTGTATATCGAAGATCCATTACAGCCAGGTATCCTCATAAACCCAAGATTTAATGTATTGACTAAGAAAAAAAGTTAGGGGAATGCATAATCCAGAGGAACTAAATCGAAGAATAGCATAGAATGACCATCAAAACCCAAACAGAAACACCTCAGTCATGCCTGTGAACACAAGATGCACTCAGAACACAGTGATTTTCTTTAAGACATGTTCTTAGCAAAAGTTACCATGTCACCCAAGAGCATGCCTGTCTAGCAGTCAGGAGGTAGGGTATGAGAGGGCACACCAAACAACTTCCATGTGCTCTGTGGTAACAGCAATAAAGCTGCAGCAGCGTGGGCTAGATGTACCTGTATGTATGCGTGGTCCCTTTCGAGCTTGTGCTTGCCTGTATCACAGCTGCACCTTACAATGTACGTATACTCTTATGCATGCTCTCCCGTTTGATTCTATAAAGTCACATAAATGCGTAGTGTTTTCATTCTGTACTGTTCCCTTTATGTTAAGGTTGATTGTTGACTTGAATGGGTGGCTTCTGAAGTGGTGAGTCAAGTGCCGTTCATAGAAAAAAGTTAAGGTATTTCTGATCTAAAAAAACGTCATCCAGGATAGTACTGTTATATGTGTAATATATGCAGTACATTATTTTATTTTTTTTCTTCATGTATTGCACTTTTACCCAGAGAATTACCGTTTTGGACTTCCGTACATGTAAATATCTATAGGTCTTTTAAGCTCTTTCAAATATTTATGATTCGCTAATCCTCTTCTATTCCACAAGTAGTAACTGCAGTGAGTTGGGACTTAAGGACAATTTTTAAAAATGTTACTTTCTCCTGCCTGAAAGGAGGTAATCACAGGTTCAGTCTTATTTATTTATTTAATTATATTCTTATTTCAAGGTAATGATGTTGGGAGGAGTTCCTATGGTGCCATGCAAGTGAAACAGGCTTTTGATTATGCCTATGTTGTTTTGAGCCATGCAGTTTCCCCAATAGCTAAATATTACCCTAACAACGAAACAGAAAGGTAACTTTTATAAGTCTAAATCTCAGACATTAATTGCTTACATTTTTGTGTATCTAAAAATGAATTGTGGTGACATTTGGGTTTGTTTTTTTTTTCCTCCCCTGGTTTATAGTATATTAGGTAGAATAATTAGAGTAACGCAAGAAGTGGCCACATACAGAGACTGGATATCAAAGCAGTGGGGAATGCAAAGTAGGACAGAGTCTTCGTGTAATGGTAAGTTTTGACTAAGCGTGGCTGATAGTGGGGAAACTTCCTGCATATTTTGATCATATAAATGTTATTGTGGGTTTGCCCCACATAAGGCAGTGTATGCATCCTGATATGAATTTACTTTTTTGCTCAGTAGTGATGGACTTTTTCTTGTGTTCCCATCCAGAAAATTTAGAATTATACAAGAATAAAAAGGCCATACCACAAAATCTTCATTCTGCAATAGATGTGGTCAGCATAGAGGTCTGTAAAGAGTGCTGGCTTGCAAAAGGAGGCTTTAGAAAAACTTCCAATTTAAATCACACCTGTTGTTACTGTCACACTTCCTTTGTCCTTTCAGTGTGGACAAGGTTTAAAAAATAATTACTTGGGAATGCTAGTTTAAATCTAAATCCTTACCCTCCATTGTTCTCTTATTTTTCGTTTTAAAGTTTAACATACTGTATGTGTACGGAAGCAATATTTAAACCAGGATTGACGATATAAGTGGAATAAGTCTTTAAAACAGAGAAACCCTGAAGTATTACTCATAATTCTTGTTACTAACATTTGAAAACACACAAAATCTAGCCAGAGTACGTGCTGAAAATGTTCTTTAAAATTGTCTTTATTTTCATTGCCTATCTTCTGACTCCACCAGCCAGTTGCCACCCTCTTTTGGTGTAGGTGTATCTGATGGCTAGGAGTTTTGAAATTAAAATTAATTTTACTACTCTACAATTAATTTTAGAATGTAAGCTACTAGAAGTCTTCTCTTGTTAGGGATTAATCAGAGAAGATGGCACAACTGCCTAGTCTTTAGGCTAGACTGGGATTTTGTTTATTTGTTTTTAAAGCTTTTGTTAGTGATTTCCCTCACTGTCCTTGTGAAGTGAATGTGCTCCTTGGCCATTCATGTTTTATCAATCCGTAGACCCTTGTGGCACTGCCATACCCCCTGCTAATGGCAGACAACTACGGTTCAGTCCCACAAGCTCCAGAGTAATACTTAGCTACCTATTGTGATGTATGTATTAAACTCTGTATGCAAATACAGCTAGTTGGGCAACAAATGTATATTATATAAATCAGAGGTAACTCCTAGGTGTCTGAGGTAATTAAAAAAATAAAAATAACCCTGTATCAGGAAGGTAATGGTTACAATTGCAGCGGTCGTCTTGTACATTTAGTTTAGATTTAAGTTC
>WEKW01012275.1:54834-70826 GCA_013389905.1 Sula dactylatra | reverse complement strand
AAACCCAAAAGCCTTAAAAAAAAAATAATCTGTTTGGGAATGCTATTTAAAAAATAAAAGATAAATCCCAGAATCAGAATCATGTGTCAATACATTTTTAAATCTGTTTGGTTTACTCAGTAAGAATTCTGGATTGAAAAAATTTTAATATCTAACAAAATAAACACATTTTAAGTTTTGTCCACTGCTAGCTTTATTTTAAAGGGAAAACTCACCTGTAGAAAAACTCACTCTTAAGAAAAACTCACTAATACTTTACATTTTCCTGAAGGATTCTGATGGAACACCTTGCAAAACGTCTAAACAGTTGAGTTGTCGTCAGTCTACCACAAACAGAGTGGGGTCACAAGAAGTGTCACTGGAATCCTCCCAGTCAAGTGGGAAAACACAAAATAGCCAAACAGCCAATACATCCAGCAACACGAACAAATCTCAGGTTTGTGAAATGTTTGGAAACAACAACTGTATAGATTATTTTAATATTACATGTGCCCTCCATGGAAGGGTAGCTTGTTCTGGAAAGGCAACATGGCGTTTTTCTCCTCCCCTTTGCCCCACTAGAAAGCTTTGAGCGCTGGTTGTATCTAAACTCTCCTGGTTCTCTGTTTAGCTTCCAGAGATGAGTTTACAATAGTGGCTTTCCCAGCCTTAAAACAGATGATGTTGGATTGACTTTATTTGGGAGATCTAGATTTGCCAGAAGCATACACCTGTGTTGCACCCATTTCCTTTTTGCAAAAAGCACATCAGTCCAGTCTTTACTGCAGAATTTGAGAACTAATGAGACTTCCCTACACTTGGTGAAAAACAGCAAAAATGTGTGTTTAAAACTATGACTGGCTGCTCTGTTAGCTGTTGGTACTTGTTGAACTGCCTTTCATTAAGGGAGATGGAGATTCCTTGCTGATATACGAAATTCCCTCTCATTTCCCCCTAAAGACAAATATCTTTATGATGAGACCTACTAGAGCTTATGCATTTGGGGGATTTATCATGTTGAGAAGTACTTCTATGACAACTCAGTAATCTGGAAATATTATATGCCTCTCTATACAATATACTTTGGATATATGCAGTTTAAAGTTTTATACTTTTTCAGAAGTCAGGCCTTCCTAAATGTATGAAAGATAGTCTGGCATCTTCTGGAATATTATTCCTGAAAAGTAATTCTGAAGACTTGCTGCCTTCTACTTGCTGATGGTCTACCTCTAGCTAGTAACAAGGCAGTTTACAAACTAGGCCTTGGGTACACCGTGAGTGTGTGTTTGTGTTATTAGGCAGAGCTCATTCTGGTGCTGGAATGTGAATATGCACAATCTGAGATACTCTACCTTTGTAAAAAGATGTTGTACAAAATTATTCCTGGTCTTAAAAGAATGTTGTCTTAATTTTGCACAGAAGATGAGATTTGAGCAATCTTCATCTGTGATTCTGTGGACTTCCATTTCTGTAAAACACTTTTTTGGTGGTTGCAAAATGGGAGCGATAGAACAGTTCTATCCCTTTCAGAATTCAGAGTGCTCTGCTCTTCTCTCTTGACCTGCATGGTTTTGGGTCCAGAGATGAACATTTGTTTGCAGCCACTGAAGTGAAAGATTCGTGGTGCTGTGCTGCTGTCTATGCAATGGCCTAGCTTCTTTTGCCTTATCAATTTTTTCAAGTGTGATCCTTTCACAAGTTCATGTCCTCACTACCCAGAAATAGGGTTGTGTAATTGCCACGCTTTTCTCTCTTGGCACTGATTTACCATGTTCTCTTTCTTTTACAGCATGGATCTGCACGGTTATTTCGCTCTTCTAACAAAGGCTTCCAAGGTCCAACAAACTCAAGCCACGGTACCTCAGTCACAAACAAACAACATCAAGGCAGCAAATCACACCATCAGTTTTTCCACGGCAAAAAGAGGAAACACAAGAGGGACGCGGCCCTTTCAGACCTTTGTAGATAGTTGCCTATTATTTTATGACTGTTCTTCTGTGTGCAATGATCTCATGCTACAGGATAGTTTGATAGTGACTCCTTGGATCTCTTCCGGAGCTTCAGACTGTTCAGACATTGATTAGCAACTGCATTTTTTTTTTCCCAGCTCGCCACGGAATGGATCATGAAGACTGATCACTGCAAAAAAAAAAAAAAAAAAAAAAAAAATAAAAAAAAAAAAAGAAAAAAAAAAAAAAAAAAAAAAAAAAAAAAAAAAAAAAAAAAATTTAAAAAAAAAAAAAAAAAAAAAAAAAAAAAAAAAAAAAAAAAAAAAAAAAAAAAAATAAAAAAAAAAAAAGAAAAAAAAAAAGGAAAAAAAACAAGATAAAAAAAGAAAAAAATTTTAAAAGAACAAAATAAAAAAAAATAGAGGAAAAAGGCTGCTCATTTGATAAGTCATATGCTACAACAGGGTCATTTAGGATATAAAAGCTTGAATGTAAAATAAATGTATTTCCCATCAGCTCATGCTGACCTGTAGAGGTAGTACTCAGTGTGTCTAGGGGGTGGTAACAAACAAATAAAACACAAAAAATAGGAAAAAAAGGCAAAAAATTGTATTTTGAGGGAAACCCAGCCTTTAAAGGTGAAAGTAATTTGTGCATGATTTTTTTATTATTTTTGCATATACTTACTATTTTATTGTGTATATATAGATGACCATATAGGAAAACTGACATTTGTAATAGTGGATTTGTTAATACTTTTTACATAACATTACTGTTTAAATTGTAAACATAAATTTTTCTCAGGATTAGTTTGGAACATAATCTGAATTGTCATCTTAACATCCATATAAAGAGACATTACTAGTTACATCGCTCAGAATTTCTTTTCTTGGCATTTAAAAGGTTTAATAGAACATTTGATCTGCAAAAGCTGTTCCTCTGAAAGAAAGGTTTATGGTGGCAAATGAAGTTTTTCATTTGTATAAAGTGTACGTGTACTTTGTGTAGACACTGAGCTTGTCATCCTGGAGAAGTAACCTTCACCTTGTTTTCTAGAGTGCCATCATTTCAGGCAATGGGGTTTTATATTTGCATCCTTTTCTTCCTCCCCTTAGTGGTATCTGCCCGACCCTTTCTGTTTTTTTTAAAGAACTCTAAAGCCACTTGGGGGTTTTTGTTTGGTTGGTGGTGGTGATCGTTTTCCTTTTTTTTTTTTTTTTTTTTTTTTCCTTTCTTTTCAGTTTTCTAAAACAAACAACAAAACTCAGTTTGTTACAGATGTTTGCATTCCTGGGCTGCTTTAATCCCATGCCTCTTTGTTTGTGCCTTCCCTCCCCCTTCCAGGTCTGGGTTTTTTTGTCTTTTATATTTTTGCTAGCTCCTGTAGGAGATGATAACTGTTGAAGCTTTAAGTAAATTTTACAATTGAAGTATTTTTTTCTCACTCCCCTCTTAGGCATTTTTATATTTACACTTAATTATTTAAAAAAAAAAAAACCAAAAAAAAAACCAAAAAAAAAAAATTCAAATAATGAAATATATTTTGTATTGCCTTAAAGACCCAAACCTTTCATATCTCATAGTATTTCTTCATTGACCTAGTTATCATTTAATTTAAACTCCACATTTGTCTGGTTCAGTCACATTACAAGCCTAGGTTGCAGTAACTTTGATGCCATGTATGCGAATTAAATGTGTAATTGCACTCACAGGCATAGCTTGGAGAAGGAGTTGGGACACTTCAGTGGTAGAAAGTTAAGTGGCATTTACTTTCACATATTTCTTTAAAGAGGAAAGTCTGTACTTGGCATATGCAGCTGTATTTAATGCAGCTGTTCTGGAGATGATGCTTTTATAAAAAGTACTATTAGCTTTTAGAAACTTTTTTTTATATACATTTACAGAAAACTACAGACCGACCTGACCTTTAATGGGCACTAATAAGTGCAATGATTTTTTAAAGTAAAATAATGCTAAAATAAGACCAGAACTGATGTCATCACTTAAATTAACAAACATTTTCAATGCGTTAAAGTGTTTTACTTCAAAAAAGAAAATACATATATTCCAAAAATATGGAAAGTTCTAACATGTACTGAAACACTAAGCTTAAGTGATGTTAATTTGACAATGTTTTTTTAAATTTTAGATTCATATTTTAATTTGGTCAGATAATTTTATCAACAAGATGTTGAGCTTTTTTTTCTTAGAAACTAGTAAAAGTTGTACCACATTATGCATAATCACAGTATTTATTTTGTTTTAGATTATTGTGAATGTGTAGACTTATGTTCACCGCTTAGGGAACAATTATTTATAAATTATATTAATCCAGTATTGTTAGCTGCTAGTAGCAAAACTGTTCCAAAACTTAATACTTTCAAAAATCTGTATCGCATTTACCACACTGAAGTGTTTTTAAAAGAATCACCCTCATCGTTGAAAGCAAATGTACTCTTAGGGTGCAGATATTAGTGTTCCAATAAGCATGTGATAATTTTAAGGTGGTGGTAGCGGGAAGATAATCTTGATTCCATTGGGAATCTTAGGTTTGCCTCAATTTATGGTTTTCATAAATTTAATGGAAAATAGCTTTTCCTGGACTGCTCAAGTTTCTTTTTGGTAAACAGTATCTTTCTAAAAGAAAAAAAAAAAGGAGAAAAAAAAAAAAAGCATGAAGGAAAAATTGAGGTGTTTTACATTGCCTCAAATGACCAGCATTGTATTCATAAAATACTGTATATCTTGCAAATCTTTATTTAAACAGAACAGTTGAACTGTTCATTTTTCAATCTGAAGTAAAATACTTTTAAGACCTTTTAGTTTGCCTGCTCATTTGTCTTGTACATTTCATCTCTGTATTTGACTCAAGTCTAATTCCTTTTTGAGTTTGAATACTTTTGTGAAGATTTTGTGAATATATGCAAAATAAATGTTTAATCTAACTACTGCAGTTTATCACCATTCTTGACACTTACCTTGTTTTTTCCTTCACTGTACTGTGGAAAGAGCAGAGTACTCGAGGCGCTTCGTAACATTTTTGTAGTATCTGGGTGCTTCCCCAGCTGAGTGCTGGGCCCCTCTGCTGGAATTTGGAAGCTTGTTTTGTTCAAGTGGGCCTGGTCTGCTGTGTTTCCTTCCAGGAGAGCTGCGGCAGAGTCTGTATGCCTGAGAATAAGTGGAAGAATATGCTTGTCTAAAGGGTTCTTAACATACTATTTTTCTCTAACTTTCCTCTGCACTATACATAGGGAACTTGTGCGAGCACCTGCTTACTTTGCCTTCCAAACCTGGGTTAGGGGTAGTGCTCCAGCTGCAGGACAGCAGCTGTTGGAGGCTGCCGCGCTGAGGAGGGCATTGCAGAAATATGCAAAAGTTAATCTGAGTTACCTTCAGCTAGAAACAGTGTTCAGCATAGTTCCTGAAGCATGGTTGATACTACTAAAGTATGTTCTTAAGCTGGGTTATCTGCCTTCCTTGCATAACTCAGTAGGGAAATGTACACATACTGAAAGTTTTCGTAGTCTTGCTGCTGGTAGCCTACCAAAGACCATCTGAAATACGTAAATAAGCTGAAATGTTTATGTGTCTTCCTGTTCGATGTTAGATTGATTGGTTAACGGGTTTCTTACTTTTTTCAAAAGAGTTCAAATGGTGTTTATAGTTAAAGGCTGTGTATTTATTAATTATTTTTTTTTTTAAATTGTCAGTCTTCTACTTTGTGGCAGAAAAGAAGCCAAAATGTAAGTAAATATTCCTGGTTGTGGGACATGACGTGATTATGTTTAGTGACCTCCATGTTCTGTGCAGTTTCCTCAGAATTTGCAGCTCAGGTTTTTAAATCTTCATAATATAAACTTGTTTTCCTAGAACTTAATCTTTAGAAAATAACTAGTAGTCCAATGGCTGGTGGCAACTTTTTTTTTATGGACTTTCAAAGTGGACCTTTTCCATTTTATACCTGGCGTCATCATGTGTGCATCCTAAACACAACATGTGAGCAGGTGATTAGAAAATAGGCTCATCTTGAAAATGTATTGTAAATAAAAGGAGCCAGCCACTCGACATCTTGATGGCTGTTAAAACTCATGGTAGGTGTTAAAACTGAATGTGTGACTCCAACTTTATTTCCTGAGGACTAGAAGCTATAGGAGATTACAAAGTACGTGATTACTCAGGAAGGAATTGTTTACCCATTTAGGGGCTGTAACAAATAAGACACTTATTTATTCCAGCTACTGTTAAAGTGCAAAAAGTAGTGATTACTTATTCTGCTGATTCCTAGAACTTGATTCTTTTGCTTAACAATGCAGAATAATTTTCTAAGAATCAAGTTCACCATATCTTAAAACAGTGTTTGTTCTGAAAGTGCAAAATCTGAGAGCTTTATTTTCTAGCAAATTTGTAGTGTTTTCAACAAGTTTTCCTCAAAAATGTTTTCCGGTTGCAGTGACCTAAATGTGTGTCGTGACGATATTTCCATGAGTCATTTACTAGCAGTTCTGGCAGATACGTATTCATGGTTTCATCTATAAGTTGAAACCAGCCTTGTAGTTCTTGCGGTGCTCAGATGCCTCACAGTTGTAGATTTTTGAATGTCAAAGTTACAGGGCTCTTCCTCGTAGTAATTTGCTCTGAGCCTGATTAGTTTTTAAATGTTGTTTGTTAGGATGTTTGAGATGATTGCAGAGAAACTATCCAACACCAAGAATCCTTTGCAAGTTACTTAATGAACAATGTTTTTATTAAAATGCAAAGGGCCTTATTGGGTCTTTCCATGCCCAAAGCTTGTGTCATGTATCTACTTGAAAAGGAATAAAAGAGCCAGAAAGTGGGTGCTACCTGTGTGTTTTAGCATGATAGTGCTAGATCAAAATAATCTACATTTTAGATTACACTAAAATTTAGATCAGTTAATTTTTAACAGCTTTGATTTTAACTCTTCGTATATTTAGTGATTTCCCCATAATGACCATTTTGTTGATTTGTGGACTCCAGAAACTTCTAAGAAAAGTGCGGTGCCTTTGTTGGACTCTTTGACCATAGACTTGCTTGGGGTACAGTTCAATAGGTCTCTCTCTTGGCAACAGCTAGCTTAAAAATGGTCTGTTCCCGTTTGCTCCTTTCTATAGCAGTGCAACCAGTGGTGAACTTGGATATTTATGAAGCTTGGCAAAAACAAAGGAACGTGAATCTTTAGTTTGCTGTAAATTAATTGGAAAGCACTTACGTGCACAAATATGTAAGGGAAGACAAAGAAGAAATCTTGGAGATCCTCCGCATGAAAGCCATTTGGAGGAATGCCATCTTTCTGCCTTCCAAGCTGCATGAGCAATGAGGTGCTGCGAGGCCTCTGGTGAGTCAGTTTGCTCGGACACTACTGCTTGTCGGATACTGAATGACCTGAGCTGTGAATCTGCTCACCATCGAAGTATGTCGAAGGTTTCTACATTCTGCAGCA
The DNA here is from genome assembly GCA_013389905.1 of Sula dactylatra. NCBI lineage: Eukaryota > Metazoa > Chordata > Aves > Suliformes > Sulidae > Sula > Sula dactylatra. The sequence goes on along the minus strand of WEKW01012275.1, from coordinate 63,437 downwards.
GGTTTAAGTAGCTGCAAAGGTGTTTATTGGCACTTCGACTGATACTGGTATGTCCTGGTTCTGCTCTCTCTTGCTAGGAGTCCTTCAAAAGATGTCTCTTTAATCCTGGATGGCTTTTAATATTTTAAACTTGCTGAATTGAGTCTCCTAATCCTTTTCTAACCCTGAGTTCACCCTTTGTTTTTTGTGGCCCAGAGATTTGGAGGTGAATATGGCATTTATGAAATCCTGTCCAACAGACTATAGCGAAGCAGGAAGGGGATGGGGATTGACAGTACTTTAAAAAGAATATTTTCTGCTGCTACAGCTGCTTTTAAAAGAAAAATTAAAAAACTACAAACCTCATTAACTGAGCAGGCTGAAGTAGGAATGTGTCCCCCTAGCCCTCATACTCCCATATTTGAAGCTGGTTTCTGTGCAAATCGCTCGACAATCTAATGTTTGGATGCTAGGCTGTTGGTTTTTTTTTTTTTTTTTTTTTAAATCCTTCTGTGTAATGAAGTCCTAATTTCCTATAGTACAAAACACCTGAGGAAGAAACAACTTGGCTGTATGCAAGAGCTGGCTTGTAAAGAATGCATTTGTGTGGTGCTGGAGGAAGTCTGAGGAACCACGGGCGCAGATTTGGTGAGTGTTTTGCTTGTTTAAAATAAGAAAAATGCTCCTGTACAGGTATAGAAAACTGCTTATGCATGAAGCAATGTTTGACTCTTGAGCTGAAAGATCCTTAAGCAATCGAATGCTTCTGAATAGCTATTAGAGAAAGTAATCTGTGCTCTCAGCTGCGTTTTCCCAGGTCTGAAATTCATTTACTGTTCCAGATGTGGTGACAGTGAAGTCTGAAAATAAACCTGGTTCAAATTGTTTGTTTGTGCTGCCTGGCAATGTAACACAACGGTATCTTTCCTGAACTTAAAGCTCCCATCTAAAAAACAAACAAACACCCAAACAAAAAAAGCCCAAACAAATCCACCTTGCTGGTCTGTATGCAACAGATGGTTGCACCAGGAGTATGAAGAAATATTTTTCTTACAACAGTAACGCTATGTGGTTTAGGTGAAATGTGTGTTAATGGTTGCTGTTTGCATTTCCCTCCTTCTGTGGCCTATTTCCAAACAAGACTGCTGTTCATTCTTAAGAGTGAGTAGGGGACTGATTGCAGCTGGGTTGGGGTTTTTTGCCTCTTCACTAAAGTGGATCTTGAATCAAACTCATTTGTGGTTGCATGGTAATCACTAACTATGAAAAGACCATTACTGGTTTAAAAAAAACAATGGCTAGCCCAACAGCAGGTAGAAATCTTTCATATTTTCCTTCAATGCTGGCTTGTTTGCTTTTTCTTTTCAAAATTTTTGACAGTGCAAGGGAGGAACAGCTTATAAAATAATGTAATCTTTTCTATAATATTTCTATTAATCTCAAAGTGTGTCTTATAAACCTATGTTATCAACTTTTATCCATCAAGATAACTCAATAAAGCAATCTAATTGCTGAAAACTTCAAGTATCTCTGAGCTGGAGTGTGTGCCACCTAGTGGATCACTCCTGTGCAGTGTCTAAGCAACATACTCCAACCCTGAAAGGTAGTTTGAAGGCTTCTGTTTTATTATAACGTTGTTTGTATGCAGGCACCAGCACCTTCAGGTAGCAGTAACTTACCTGGGGTTGCTGAGCTACTGCCTGCCCTGGTGCATCCTCAGTGCCACAGAATCCCACAACTCTAAGGGTATAGCTGAGAAAACTGAATTTTGTTGCCTAAAAAAAAAGTTTAAACAGTATTAGTAGGTTCAAAAGCCAAGTAAGAGTGGTACCTGCTACTAGAAAGAGGAGCCAGTGCAGCAGGCTGCCCTGGCACCTCTGGCTGTGCAGATAGGCAGCCTTCGCCTCCTCTGGCAAAATGCGCCAGAGACCATCATGGCCAGCTCTCGCTGCCCAGACCTGCTTTCCTACACAAAGTGCTTTATATAAATACATTTTACAACTACGTACATCTAAATTCTTCGGAACAAAGTCACATGATGGTCTATCAAAACCAGAAATAACTTCTCAGAGAGTATAGGCAAATGCAGAAGCTGGTAATCTGGAAGCTGAAGCATTAACATAAAAGGGAAAGAATCCAACTTTTGCAGTTACAGAGAGCACTGGTCTGGTAACTTCACCGCACACGGATAGTCTGATTTAAAAAAAAAACCAAACAAACCAAAACAACCCCTAAATCTTCAAATGGCATTACTGCACTTTATTTCTATTGAATAAAGTAATATTTTAGACTACAGTGGTGATTTTAGAGGAGCATTTTTGAAGTAAAAGCAATAGAAAACAATAACAAGTCATGAAATAATGCTAGTTCTATAGTTTCTGTATTATATACTCCTTTTCAGTTTATCAACACTTAGATGTAAAATCTGTCCACGAAAACCAGGAGTTGTGAACTGTAATTATTGTGTTTGTACATTTGGGAGAGTCTGAATGTTCTGGTGCTGCTTAGTAAGGGAAAACTACAATTAACAATTGTGACGAGCTGGTGCAGTACTAAAAGGACATAAATTAGAACTGATGTTTACTTTTCTGATGACATTATTAGAAAGTTACTTGTTTTCATTTCTTGTTTTGTCGCCTCCTCAATGGCTCAATTTTTGTACGCTTTTTCTACCTTTCTACCTTTGTGTCTCATCTGGCCTGCAGAGGACGTCACAGCTGTATTCTAGCTGGCTGCTGGCATCCGTTAATACTTAATTTTATGAGCTGGCTGGATCACTGTTCAAGAACAGCAAGTATCCATTTTTGATACAATCGTGTTAGAAGCTAGCTATGTTTCTCCCCTGTTGGGTAGGCTATCCACATGGAAAAATTTTATTATAACAATACCAGTACAACCCGCTATCATGTGAACCTGCTAAACACTAGATAATCCTTATCCTGAAATGAATCACTTCCCAGCTGATATTAGTTAATAGTGAGTTGTACTGGAATAGCGAAGATGCGGTATGAACACAGTTCATATGTTACTATATCAATAAAAATTTTAGATTTTGTTGCAAAGGAGAGAAGCCTTTGCTGTTGCAAATTTGAGGCTACTCATTTGCCTTACTCTAAGAATCTCCACTAAGAGCCTGGTTCCGTTGAATTTAAGGGGAATATTCTTACTGATTTCGGTGAGATCAGTTTTATCCTGCGTTTTTTCTCTGATTTTTTCAATCTCTTGATTTCAGAGCTTCAAAGACTTGTAACTTCTTTTTAGGCAGAAGCGAACATACAGACATCAGCATGTATACATCTTGCTCAGTTCTAGACCACCCATTAACACTTAGTGATTTGTCTTCAGTCAAAGCTTGTTTAGAAGACAACAGCCGAAATGCCGGAAACTGTGTAACTGTGCACAGGTTGTGGCCTCCTAGAGGGGGGTGGGTGAAGAAGAAGGTGGTGCCAGAGGCCCTTCCTCCGGCTCCCGGTGAAGGACCTCCAGTACCACAAAGTCCACCAGGGATGGGGTCCCAGGGCCGAGGCCATGCTTGCCTTCACAAGCTAGATCCACCAGTTGCCCACTGTTTGATCTACTGAGGCGAGACACCTAAAACCTCCTTGCCCCACGTTTAAGAGCATCACGATGGCTGGTGGTACCAGGAAGGTTTTTGATATTGGTCTTGTGAGCAAAAACGACACCATCCATCACTGCTGCAGCAGAACTCTGTGATTTCAGGATAGTAAGAAACTAAAGCATTTCCCACCTTAGCCCCTCTCAGCTTTGGGATAGTTATTATATCGGTTTGTTTGAAAATACCGACTACTTGGAGGAAAACACAGTCCATTTCTCAGCATGAAGGAAAATAAAGGGAGAGCTATATACTTGCTCTGTATTGTCTCTTGCCATCTAAATAATCTAATCTTCAATAAGTCTGCTACTTCCTTAAGCTTAGTAAGTTAATATAAAAGGCTAGATCCTTAGGTAATATAAATAATTTTTATTCCAATAGCTTTACTATAATAGGGCTATGTTGATTTAACCAGATGAAGTTTGTCCACACATTTTTAAAATTGCCTTGTAACAGACTTTTTTTTCTTTTGTAAATCCATGTTTCCTAGTGGATTCTGTAGGAACCTTCTGTTCTAGAATTGGATTCCAATTTACATAAAAGTGTTTTTCCCTCATAATATACATGGTCCATTTGTTCCTTACTGATTTGTTCCAAAGTATTCTTCTTTTCTTTCCAATATGCCCTCCTGGTTACTAACACAAAGATATCAGAAGTGCAAATTGAAAACACTTAGCTGAATAGTTTCATCATTCACTGTGAAAATAAAATGATCTTTTCTGTGTTCTTTAAATCAATAATATCTCCATTTTGTTATAAACTCCACTGGTAGTGTTATGGTATCTAACAGAGAAATGGCCTTCCTGTCATTTATTTTCTTCCCTTGTGTAACTTAGCAATTAACAAAAAGAAAGAGGGACCCCCTCAATAAGCCCATCTAATGGTTTTCTAGGAAGTCACAGACCACATCTTCTGTCGCTCAGCATTGTTGAGAGTAATTCAATTTCTAGAAGAAAATGTTCCATTTTAATACAAGTCAACTTAAATGTACAGAAGGATTTTAAAACAAGTCTGATCTCTAGCCCTTAGTGCAGTGCAAATCACACCCGCAAGTACAAGTAAAAGGCTTCAGCAATTAGCCAGGCACTGATTTTTCAAGGCAAAATGCATGTTCTCACTCTGGAGAAAGAACTTTAAGCAGGAGCAGGAGAGGAGATGGAGATATTTTTCTGATTCTTAATCTAAGAAGTCAAACAAAACTTCCTAGCCCAGGCTCTGGAGCTGCAGGCAGTGGGACTTGAATTCCTAAGTCCTTCAGTTCCTCTAGAAAGCAGCATACTAGCTCCTCAGCCCTATACTTTTTCGGACTGTTGGTACTTTTCCTAATTTATTCCGTCATTTCACAGTGCTGTGAGTTTGCATTGGGCTTGAAGTTTTCTTGGGAGAAATTACTGTTGTAGAATTAAGTCCCACTGACTTCCACGAAATGTGGAATGCTAGAAGATATGATCGTCATTCCAAGTCAGTTAGACTCTTGGACAACTTTAAAAGAAATAATAAATAGGACAAGAGACCTGAATAGCTTTTCTTTTCCCTAAAGAAACATGTATGGCATTTACTGCTTTATCTACAGAAAAGCAGCAAATGATTTCCAAAAGTTTTTTCAGTTGATCCAAGGGCCTAGAAATGCAAACTACCTAACAGCAGTGAAACCCTACCTTCCCTTCAGCCTGGCTGAAGCAGTAAGACACTTCTGCATTTAATAGCATAAACTTAATGGACTTCAGCAATTGATTCTAATATTGCCCTGTAAATGAGGGTGATAGCAATGTAGCAGCTCAAAATAATTTCTCATTACGTCCGTCCTAAGCATGTACTGCCTAGCACTTCAAGGTTGTTCTAATATGAAAGATATTTGAACTATTAAATTTACAGGAAATAGGAAATAATTTACTCAAGTTATTTGTCCCATTCTCTAAATTGATCGGTGGCCACAGAGAGTGTTGTGTGCGAATGCATACTGGTAAATATATGCTAAATCTCATCCAAAACAAAAAAAAAATTGTTCTAATAAATACTTCCTACTGTAGCATTCATTAAAGACAACATTTTACTCCTGGCTTTCTGAATCAGAATCATGAAACTAGTAAAGAAAAGTAGAAATTAAGGTTGTCTTGGTTGCTGTTCCTGGATATTTGAGGAACTGCAAAAAGGCAGCATGATAAAGCGTGCTTTCCTAAATGCTAGCTGCTGTGGTACTGCAATATGTCAAAGGAATATTTAAAATGAGCGAATATATTTAGAAGTCTACCTGCTAATTTTAAAAGTACTACTTAACATATTGTGCTACTTCAGATTATATGAAGTCTAACCCATGAAATAGTCTACATTAATTTTCAAATTATTCCTAAGGATATAAAAGAATATTTTCTGAGGTTATAACTTCATTTCTGATTTGCTTTTGTCACATATTTATTTGGTCAGCAACCATCCTCTCAGTCCTAGCTGACTCATTTATGGGAGCCCCTGAAAATCTGAATGGTGAAACATTTTGCCAGTAAAATGATTTAGAAGTAACTTGCTGGGACAGAATTTTTCTTTGCCTATTTCATAATGCTTCATGGCACTGGGTACTGTGGCAATTGACATTGAAGCACACATCTGAATTGTACAAAATAGATTTCTGTAGTGCTCTATAACTCAGTTTGTAAATGGCACTGAAAGTAGATTTGGTATAAACACCCTATCTACAAATAATTTAAATAATAAAATTCAACCTGTTTTTCAATTTTCTTTATTAGATTTTATCAGCTAATGTGTTGCATTTTAACTAAAAATCTAAAATGATTTGTTATAGATTATAGTTACCCAGTTCAACCTTTGGAAAGATTAGATTTGCGTGTTCAATACTCTAGTTTTATGCATTCAATATGTATGTATCATTGTAGAGCTGCTGGACTTTTTTCTAAGCAAGAACTTGAAAATAATCTTGATTTACACTTTCACAGAAGCAAGTAAAACCCTAGGGATTGCTTTATTCTAATTCAGACCACATTATTTCAGATGGACCTTCGATTAAGGACTACATTTTCACAATATCAAACATTTGCATTTATCACACACACATCGAAATTTATTTTAGATCAGTCTCTAGGTGCAAAAAGATAAACGATTAAAATGACAGGTTCGGTGCTATCACTTTTTCTCACCTAGGACAGAACCTTACACTTGGGTAGGGGCATTGAGCAGGGTTCCCAGCAATGTCAGGTGCTTTCCAGGAAGGGGTAGTGGTAGCATCTGCGTTATGAAAAAATCAGCCCTGACTGTACTTAAGCTCCACGGCACTCAAGAGAAAAATTAGCAGCAGCAGAAGAAAAGGGGAAGTCTATAGACGTAGCATGTACAGCAGCTAATTAACTGGGTATTAATTTCCATATGTTACTCTTTTCCTTTTACATGCATTTTGCTAGAAATGTGTTATAGTAATTACCAATAGCTTAAGAATAATCTGCACAACAGCGTACATACAACACGTATTTAGAGTGTTTTGGAACTGCTGCCAAAAAAAATTACAATGTCGGTCACATTGAATCATGCAGGAAATTTAGATCTTACTCTCGGGTAGCAAATATTTGTGGGTATACAGAAATGATGTTAAGCAATCTGTGTACTCGGAAGGTCCACAAAATTTTGATGAAGTGGTAAATGGAGTCCATCTGTTCTGAAATGACTCCATTTATGATCTCAGCAGAACAATGTATTTTCCATTTTCTGCAGTTTTTAAATCTTGTTATCTAATCCAACTTTCAGAGAAGACAAGGAATTCTTTTTAACAATTGTTTTGCTGGAAGATCCTTTTTCTCCTCTCCCCTAAGAAATGGTCTGAATACCGTATGCACTGTTTCCATCCGAATGCTCCAATAACTTCCTAGTGCTTTTCAGACACATGATTCCCAAAATAGGAATGGGAAGACCTAGGTAAGAGTAACTTGCTCAAGACTGTGCATAAAAGTATCGCAGGGAAGGGAACAGCAGCAGAATCTAGCACACTTGCTGCCTAGTTCTGTGCCTCAGGTATATAACCGCTTCTTCTCCTACTGTATTCCTCATGTACTTGTCCCAGATTGCTGAAACTGGATTTAAATTCCTTTGCAAGGTTCCCAGTCCTAACAGCCCAGACGCATCCTAATGGCTGGGCAGTCTCAGAAAATATGTTTCCTATTTGCCCACCAACATTTAAGCAGGAGCTCAGAGAGTCAAATGAAGTTGTGCTTGTGGTGTGTGTGCTGAACTGCTGCTCCCTCCGAGAGGGTCAATTCAAGCACATAGCTCGGGCCTGCAGAGTGTAGAAAATACAGCTGGCTAGCAGTACACAAATATAACTTGCTGTATTTAGTTACTAATGTATTATTGCAGTAAACGTGTGGTTGTAGCTGCAGGTACCCAGGCACACGTCTGCCTGCCACGGGCTGCATGTGGTCACCTGTGACTAACACCTCCCCAGATAAACTTAATCCAAAAATCCATGGAAATCAGCACTTCTTTCTGTTGCTTGCAATGAGGTTTGGAGCAGACTTACGTGTGGTGGAGCCAGGCTTGGTCAGGATTAGTGGCCAGATGTTCAAGGCTCGATATGCTGGGGAATCATTGCCAGCCCTGTGAAACTCACCCAAAACACACTGAGAGGACTAAAGCAATAAGTAAACGGAGGAATGGGAAACTGGTGCCGCGGGATGGCCTCAGCAACGTCCTGTGAGGGACAGGTCCTTTGTCGCTGGGTGTGGTGTGTCCTGCCAAACGCACCCCAACAGCCGCCAGATTTTAAAAAGCTGGCGGTAAAACTTTGTGGTTTTTTAGGGTGCTGGGCAGAAGTTTGTTTCCACACCTCTGCAGCATGGATGCCAACGGCTATTCACTCTCTTTGCGTGAATCGGGTGGGGGGGGACACGGACACCCCCAAGCCCTCGAGAGCTGTGAGGGACGGGGAGCTGCAGAGCCTGCCCCGACCCCTCCGGCTTGAGCGGGGGGATAGCACGAGGCTGCCCCTCGTGCCGCGGCCGTTAAAGGCCAA
>WEKW01012275.1:35870-54736 GCA_013389905.1 Sula dactylatra | reverse complement strand
GAGGGCGAGGGACGGGGGTCGCAGCCCGCTCCTGCGGGCGCGGCCGCGGGGGCCCCCCTCCGCGGAGCACGACAGTAAAAGCGCCGAAGACTTAAGTGCCCTGGCTGATGGTCACTTGCTACCCCATACTACACCCCGCGATACGCATGGGAACAGCTGATACATTTTCAGGCCCGTAAACTTTTCTCTAAGTTTATTTTGCTTAGAAAAGGCAGATTAGGTGAGCTGCGAGGCCTGATAATGTGCGTGGGTTTCCACACACCGGATGAATGGAGAAGTTATTTGCTGGGTTTGTCTTTTGCGTAGTAATGCCCTGAAAGGCAAAAGCCGACTCTTCTGTTACAGTGTTTTAGATCCTTCTTTACTTGTACTTTTTTAGTGTAATAGGGGTTTAAATTGCTGAAAGAGGTACTTAAATATCCAGGGAAAACTTGAAATATCTGCAGAAGGTTGGTTCTCACTGCCAAATAGGTAAGTCACTTCTAATCTCGGTAGGGCGTGTTATGGCATTTCTAGAACAAGTGAGTGCCCGGTGTTAATAAAGGGGTTGAAACGTTTTACTACATATAGTACAGCATTTGATCATTACTCCTAGGCTTCTATGTTTGTGGGTGGCAGAAAAAGTATATCATTTAGCAGGGGCATATCGTCACCGACAACCCGGGACCGTACTGAAGTCCGTTGAACCTGAGACTTCTTTTATGACCAGTAAGGATGTGGTCTTTAGAAGTGCTGAAGACTGGCAAAGACACTTGGAAGGCATTTTTGGACACGCAAAGTAAATATGTGGTGTAATATTTGAATTTGGTTCAGCGTAGAAGTCTGTTTTTCCTGTGTCAGATGTGTTAGGTTTTATTTGTATTGCTGTGTGCCTGAAATGCTTGGTTGTGGAAGAAGACCATGCTGTGCTAACTGTTGTGCAAATATAAGGTGGGGAAAATCCATGCAAATGCATCTGAAAACTGTGGTTTTGATTCTGAGGCGGTTGTGATTTATTATAGGAAATGAAGTGTCCTGTGCTGGACGCTGCAATATGAAAATATCTTTATAGTGGGAAATAGGATATAACTGTACCTGCATTAGTGACCTTACTGCTTTGTGCTAAGATTCATGATGTGGGGGTCTTTTTTTTTAAAAAAAAAAAAAAAAAAAAAACATAGANAAAATATCTTTATAGTGGGAAATAGGATATAACTGTACCTGCATTAGTGACCTTACTGCTTTGTGCTAAGATTCATGATGTGGGGTTTTTTTTTTTTAAAAAAAAAAAAAAAAAAAAAAGCTAGGAACTTTAAAAGGAACTCTCCTTTAAAAAAAAAATTTGTTTACTTTATGTCTATAAAGGAAAAGTATCAGAAAGAAATTCTATAGCTATTAAGCTATTATATATTTTGAGGATAAATAATAGTAATGTGGTATGGTAATTTTTTTTAGTATAATTTTTAAGCAAGCAAGATTCCAGGAGAGGAAAGACAAGTTTCTAGGAGGGTTTAATGATTGTGTCTAGGTCAGAAATAAATAAATAAACAGTGTGGTTGTGTGTGTGTTGGGGGGTTTTCTTTGGTTGTTTAGGCGTCTTGACCTTTCAAATGTTGAAGTCCTGATCTGGAAGTTTTTTATATGACCCCCTGTAGGTGGAAGATGAATGTGTTGCAGGTCTATGTCAAGGCCCATGGTACGGCGTATTCACAGTATGTTTGTGTGTATAGTGAACTAAGGACTTCTGGAAAAAAATCCTCATTGGAGTGGTTGACATTAAAACCAGTATTTGCCAAAGTCACTGACACACTGACAGTTTCCCCTCTCCAGAAATGTAGAATGGAAAATGAGGAGTACATGGAATACCACTCTGAGAACAGTAAGCCAATACTGGTTTCTAATGGCTATTATAGCATGTTATTTATGCTTCCAGCAGCCATTACTAACAGTAATTAGGGTCATTGGGGGTTCTTGTAAAGCAGCCATTAAACTTCTTAATATTTTTCTTAATGAAGCTAATGTCAACACCATTAAGAGTAACAAGGAAGATACTTCATTCCCTAATGTATGTGGATATTTATGTTCTCATGGTTTGTGCTAAGTGAAAGAGCAGGTGCTGGTTGACAGCTAATTAGTTTAGGTGTTAGGCTAGAGACAGATGATCATTGTCTTCCATTAACGTGGGTGTTTGTGTAATTGCCAGTTGCTCTTAGATTGAAAAAAGAAAAAGGCAATATCCCCCATGGAATTACAAAAAAGAAAAAAAAAAAATCTCTAAACTGAATTCTTAGATTTATTCTTGGGTTACAGCTTTGACTTGGATTTAACATTACAGAATTTATCAATATGACTCATTCTGATTTTAATTTATTATGAAGGCTTTAAAACATAGGCTGAAGTACTTCACCCAGCTATTCCTCCCTCGGTCTCATGGTTTGTGTTGAAGCTACATTTTATCTTTCTGGAAAAGGATCCAGTTTACCTGGACTTGTTTGGTGTTTTGGATTGATAAAATATAATAGTCAAACTGCACTAAACATCTGCAGGACTTTTGTATTTTAAGTGTCATTTTGGACTTCTACATAGAAATATTTTTTTGTGTAAATCAAAGATTGTTTTATTAAGAAATCAGCCTGGGAATTGAGGTGTGTAGGAGCAGATAGCCAATGGAATTAGTATTGTCCTCTAAGTTACAAAGAGTTGTCTGCTTCAGCGCTGCTTTGACTTACCAAGGTGTGAAGATCGGTATTCACCAGCAGTGAGGGCGCGTTGGCTGCTGTCTGTGCTGCTCACTTGTTTCTGCTGTTCTTCTGGGCTGCACTTGATGCTCTGTGTGAGAAGCATCTGTGTTCACAAGCAGTTCCAAAGATTTACGCACATGGTTAAAGTCGAGTTTCAGGCCTTACTTAAACCAAAAAAGTTTTTCAGATGAAAACTGGGACCTGGCTGAGCCAAAAACCGCTCTTCTCCTCTCAAATTAGAGCCCCGTTAGTATTCACACTCTTAAATGCAGTCTTTGTAAAGCGCTGTTTGAGGTGGCGGATCTTTCAAAGACCCAATACTGCATAAATAGGAAGATAATCTATTAAACTAGCATCTGCAAAGTTTCAGGATGATTATTTGCAAAGCTGACAGGATGTTACAGTGTGAAATAGTTTGTAACCACTGCGCAGTTAGATCATCTGGTATTAAAACAGGGAAGTGCAACTCCTTCCTTAGATAATTATGGTACACTTCATGATGAATAGTCAATGTATTGTGTTTGCTGAAAAACATATTTTATATTTTACATTTTGAAAACAGTAAAGACTGGTTTTTTTAAATAAGAATATGAGGAAATCTGGGATTTTCACCTGGAAAAAATGCTGTCTTTAAAAAAAACAGGAGTTTTATAACACTTTTATCTCATAATTAAAATCATTATCATTGTTATCTCCAGAGACTTGCAAATCACTTCAGATAACTATTGCTTTTGCTTGCCCTTTGCCTCTTATACCATCCTGTTTTCCTGAGTTGCCTCGGGTACGATCCAGGCTCTGTCTTGCGGAGCCAAGCAGCAGGGTGGTCCGTATACGCAGGCAGAGGAGCAAGCAATGCATTTGATTTTTCCTTTGGAAGTGTTTTCCTTTGCTTAATAAGCATAACTTACAATAGTGTAAATATGCTGTAATAATATTTCCTGCACATCTTGTGTAGGTTCCTACTGCTGACTTACCTCTTCAGAGTTAGTAAAGGTAATGTGTAAAAGGTGAAATAATTTTGTCTAGGGGCTGCTGTTCTTTTCCTAATCAAGGCATTGGTTTACCTCCATAGCTTGGAGTTATGTCATGAGTTTGTGTCAAAATGTATCCTTCAAACTTACTCATTTTGTGTAGCCTGTTTTCTGTAGCATTTTTATAAAAATCAAATAAACCTTCTCCTCTGTGGCATCCAGGCTGCTGTTGTGATTTTTACAGCACAGGCCCTGCAGTTCAGAGGCTTCAGGTCTGTTGGTGTTTTAAAGACAAAACGGAGTCAAAGCTGGCTGTCATGTGACACAGGGCCGCACACACCACTCTTCCGAAAAGCTTCCTTCACAGCTAATGGCCAAAACGCTCCTCTCTTTAACAGCTGTTCTGCAATCCTCATTTCAGCATTAAAAGTAGCTTCTGGTCTGTAATTAGAGAGAAGGAACAAACAGGGTGTGTTTAACTTCTGTTTCTGGGCATAAAACTAAGTGAATAAGTAATGCATTCTAGTTAGAAACAGAAATAACAAAGATTACTAAGGCTGTAACTAATGGCGTAAGTCAGAGAAAGGTGACGAGTTTCTTTGAATAGGGCTGGCTGTTTCTGACAACTTCTCTCTGAAGTTCTGCAATGCTATGCGTATGTCTGTGTTCGCTGTAGTTTGCTCTGCTCAGGTAGCTTGCTGGGCCTTCTGGTAAAGATAATTGAGTGAGATAATTTTCAGACTTGTTTTCTTGCATCGCAGTTTGCTTACGAGTAGCGATAGGGCTTTTTATCATCTTCTGTCCTGTGTGATGCAGAAACAAGTACTGTTTGACATGCGAGTTGTCATTCAGCCCCCATCAAAAGGAATGTGTTTTTCTGAGATGCTCAGCAAGTATAGCAATAAATTCTTTTTTTATCTGCCTTGTTAATGGCTGGTTGTAAAGCTGCAAGCACACTCTTGTAATATAATCAATATGAAAATGTTTTAAAAGGACTTTGATTAAGCTGTAGGGTGTTGTGGAGTGTATGCTTTATTTTAAGGAAGGAGACAATACAGTAAGTGTTTTATAGGTAGATAAACGTAGAAATAGTTTACATGTGACTATATAACTTTGTTTTAAATTTGTTACTTGTCTCTATGAAGTTTTGTTATGACTAATAATGGTGAGTTAGCATTTCAGTGAGTTGAATGAAATATTTCAGTAAGGTGCTCTTCATTTGTAATATAGGCTGGGTTTTAGTCATTATTTACTTAATGTCCTGTCTGCAACATTAAGTTTTTTTCTTATTTTTTTGTAGAAAAATTATAATATATTTATGCTAGGGGCTTCTTTTAAAGAACTAGTTGATGATCAAACCACCTAGCAGTGACTAATTCTTACTTGGATACTGTTTTTCATCCAAGTAACCAAAATGGTGAAGAAACAAGGGTGCCAATAGAATGACAAAGCACATGGAAGGGCTGGGCCTGAGTGCAGGAGGGAAGGAGCCGTCAAAGGTGGATTCAAGCAGACTGAGCTCACTGACGTTTATTCATAGTCAGCTGAAATTAATGGAAATGAGCAATAAAACTCTGATCATTTAAATGCCAGATATTCTTAGCACCTGGCTCATGTCAACCTGAGTCCATCTATTATGATATTTCAGGCAGGGCCTGCTTGCTGAAACAAGCTCAAACTTAGTCAGGCTGAGGGGAAAGAACAGGCTGGGTCAAGTTGAGAGAGGATGAAATTTGTACTGGGGCTTTTTTGTCTGTCTGCGCCTTTTTCTCTGTTGTTGGTATTGATCTTATGTGGGACTAAATAAAAAAAAAAAATTCCGGTAGCAGAACAGAATTTCAGTTTCAATTTCCTCATTTGAAAGGAAGCTGGGGTATGACTATCAAAACTTTTGCACTTCCTGACACTTTGTCTGATGTGCTCCTCCTTTGCTGGCAACTTCAGCCTGCTGCCGTGAAGGTGGCTGTTGTTTCAACACCAGGGAAACAAACATTTATATATTTGTGAGATACAAATTTATTGGAATAAGGTAAAATCAATGACAGCAGACATGAGACATGTATGTAGTCATTGCTAGAACCTCTTAATCAGGAACTGGGTTTTGAGGTGAAAATGCTTTAAAAATTCTTATCACGGATAAAGCCAATGAATCAGTTCTGATACTTTAATTGTGCAAGTTCTTTCTGTCCTGCTTACTCTATGTGTAGTACATATACTAGTTTATGCAGGCGCTGTGCGGTTTATTAGAAGACAGGAGAAAAATAGAGGTAAAGAATACTTCTGTGGATTTATAACTTTTAGGTTATTGGGCTGATTTATTTCAGTCCGCCATCAGAAGGTAGAGTAGGTGTTGTGGGGTGTGTGAGCCATTTCCCTCACGTTGGGTCAGGTGAGCATCTGCATTCTGCTTGTGACGGGAGAAAACGAGCAGGTGCATCTCGTAGGCTAAAGCTGTGATTCTGAGGTGCACTCTATCTCTGCACTTGGCAGTGATCGGCAGCGAGCAAGCGGGGAGGAGTGTGCCCCCACGGTTTGACTGTCCAGACAGCTCTGATGGAGCCTGGCTGGGCGTGAGAAGAGCCCGGAAGGTGTATCCTCCTGTGTGAGCCCTCTGGCCGTGGACTTTGGAGCGAAAAAAATCTTTTTTCTTCCTCTAGAATTGCTATAATCTGGCAGTCACTTCACAGTCTCTTGAGCTGGTTGAAGTTTGGGTTTTCGGGGCCCAGTTTTGCTCTGCTGTGAAGTATTCATGTAGTTCATTAATTTTTTTTTTTTTTTTTTTTTTCAGCAAGGTCTTCTGTATTATGTACAGGAGGGCACAGCTGCTTTTGGGAATGTCCTGGGAACTTTAAATTCCTTTCTGCTCACTAGTTATGTAAAAATGACTAATGATGGCTGTCTAAAATACTATATTTTCTAGAAATATTCTTATATGACTTTGAATATAAATGCAGGAGTAAATGCAATGCAGGGTGTGATTTTTTTTTTTTTTTTTTTTTATGGTGTAGCTAAGCTGGCTCAACAAGCAGCTGTTACTAAAAGTGGGCAGCACTGCTCGTTTCCTGCCCCTGTGCTCCCACCCCTCCCTGAAGTCAGCACTGGTGCTCATCTGACCTGCTGGTGAGCTGATTCATGAAACTAAATGGGCAAAAAGCTGTTTTTTTAAATAGGATAAGCATTTTTTAAAGTCTGATTTCACCCCCCCTCCCAGGAACAGAACAGCCAGGCTAGAGGAAGTGGCAAGAACGTACTGTTGAACTTCTGGAGAGGCAGGCGGAGAAGGTTCCCTCCTTCGGCGGTGGCTGTACTGTAAAACTGTGCTCCTAATCATCCAAGTAGTAAGTTTTGCTTCTGCAGACATGCTGGAAAAGTGACCGGGGCTGTGTTTGGATTTGAGGTATTGCCAATTGAATTGTTAGCCCGATTTCAGTACTTATTAAAAGAGAGCTCTGCTCCTCTGCTTTACTTGTGCAGCAGGAAATGAATGTGAAAATATTTCACTCTAGTACTTTTTAAAAATCACCTGTAGTTTCTTGCAAGTTCCTGAGGAGTATCCTGTTTTG
Source organism: Sula dactylatra (assembly GCA_013389905.1). Classification (NCBI taxonomy): domain Eukaryota; kingdom Metazoa; phylum Chordata; class Aves; order Suliformes; family Sulidae; genus Sula; species Sula dactylatra. Next base: position 47,482 of record WEKW01012275.1, on the reverse strand, counting down.
GATTTAGTAGTTTTTACTTTTTTAGTCTGCTAGATGTAATACAGTAACTGTTACACCCCACCCCCCCTTTTTCCTCAGGATGCTGCACTTTTAAAAATAAGGCAGAAGAGACACTGCAGCACTATAGTGACAGTTGTGTTGGCATATATTGTGATTCAGTTAAAGTGCAGTGTTGTTGCACATAATGTAATAATACAAAATTCATAGCTGTTGGAAGGTAGTCAAAGCTAGGGGTTACTATAAGAAAGTGAAAATTTGATTTGATAACGGTATAAACACCGTGTTTAGCTTTCAACACCATGTTTAGCTTTCGAAGAAATAGGAAAAAGCCCAGTATAGTTACTTTGTAAAAATGATTTGATACAGTTCTTACAGTGCCGCAATAGGCAAAATTTCACACAGGCAGTTTTATTTTCCCTGGCGAGCTGATGTGTTGATTACTCGCATGTTCGGAACTCACTTGCAGAGTTGTAGAACATGATTTAGGGACACAGGTTGTCAATGAGAGCAGAACTGCGTGTGGGTGTTAATTGCTTCTGGTCAAGTGCAGGCCAATAAATTAACAATGTTACTAGATAAAGCAGATTAAATTAGAATTTATTAATAATATATTGAAAGAATAAAGGGGGAGATTTTGTTTTTCAAGATTCTGGGCAGTTTTAGGCAAGCATTAAGAGTTGTTCTTTTATTGGCTGTGTGTTCTATAACTGTTTATCAAGCATGTAGTTGTAGCTAAGCTGGTTTTTCAGAGAAGTGTTGAACACTTGTTTTACATGTTGAATTAATTTTTGTCCTGCATTTATGCAGGCTGTTGTATTTAGAAGTGCATTCTGCTGCACTTGTTTTGAACTGCATTGAAATATGGATCCTTAATCAGCGATGGTTAGGCTTTTCTTGGAGTTTTTTATGCTGCCAATGAAAGTATGTATATATAAAGATACATATATATGTATAAATAAAACTAACTAAGGTGTCTTTTCTGGAGGCTATAGGATCTAAAAGATACTTGTACTTGTTTCTTTTTATCTTCCTGGATGGCTTCTCATCATGTTCTGTGTATCAGTATCCCAGGCATCATTCTTTGGTCTTGTGCATTTACAAATGGATAACCAATGTTTTAAGAGGCACTTGCCAAAAAAAATCAAAAAAAAATCAAAAAAAACCCCAAAAAACAAAAAAACCCCAAACCAACAAAACTGATTACTTGCTGGTAAGCCTGAGGAGTGCTGGCTGTAGAAAGTAAGGCAAAGCTGGGAATTGGTTAATTTGCGTTCTCATTTAAACAAAGGCAGGGAGTGAGGCAGCATATCTCCAGTGCAGTGTATTCAGCGTGCTGAAAGCTATGCTGAATAACACAGTGTTTACTTTGAGTAGTTGGAAAGAGGGTGAGGTGTTGCAGTTCTTGCATGCTATAAAAATGTTCTCACTAGAAACAGAGGGGCTTTCATGAGGGGGGAAAAAAGCAGGGTCGGGGGGAAGACAAAGGTTTCCTTTAACTGTGGCACTGCACTCACAGAAATGGGATAACTGTAGGTTGCAGGCAGCGGAGACCTAATTATATTGTATAAGAACACTCTAGTAGATCTGGGAAAAATGGCCCGATCCCGAGTCAGGCTAGGTTAGCAATAACATTGAGATGGGGACTCTGGAGATACCAAAAGGAGAAAGGCTGCATATGTCTTTTGGAAACCTTGTGTGTTTTAAAAGCACTTCTGTGTGCAACTACCTAATGTGTTGGAGATCAAATTGTCCAGAAATATTTTCATGAGCTGCTGCGACCTGAGCTCTGCTGTCAGAGCAGTGGCCTAGCAGTGGGCAGGGAAAGCGTATATATACATTCCAAGTGAGGAACAACTCCATCCCTCTTTTCAGTGTCATGGTTGAATTTTAGTAAGTTCTTTTCTTGTATGTTAGTTTGTGGTGGTGTCACCATGGTTTGTTCCTTCTCTACAAGACACCAGCTAGCTGTGTTTTTGTCCACCCCATATGTGACTGCTTTAAGCACCTTGGGGTTCTGGTCTCTGGGCCTCTCTGAGCTTGCTTGCTGAGCCTGGAGCTTGGGAACAGCTGCCCTGGACCTTAAAATCAGTTCTGTCTTTGCATCTGTTGAAGTAAACTTCTCTGGAGCCCCCTCTGCTAGGAGCACTTAGCTATCTCATGCTTCCAAGAGTTGACAGTTACAAAGAGACATAGCTAGCTGTGGGGGGAATTTTTAAAGCAGCTTTCCAGGTGACGCTGGAGTTTGCTGGTCAGTGCAAAATAAACCACACTGCATGCCATTCCCTGCATCTCCCTTCTTTGGAGTGTTCTTTGGCATTTGGTTGATGCTCTCCAGGGTTCCCATGTCCCCATTCCTGTCCTTGATGTCCCCAGCACAGGCTTTTCTTTGCTCTGTGAGAAGGATCCAAGGAGACTTCAATTCTGTTGCTGTTGCCTCTGCTGCTGTGCGACCCAAGTTGCAAGCCCTTGGATGGTCTGTTGCGTGGTTACCACACAATTTGAGTTCAGACCTGAAAAACTGGTTTTTACAGATGCTAACCACCTGTTCTGCTAGGGAATGGCCCAGGTAATTGTGGATGGTCTTTAACGATGTCTTGTTCAGCAGCAGGGGCTGAGCGCTGCTCCTCCCTCTGTGCAACGCTATACAACCAGCGCTTCCTAACTGTGTTCCCCTTCTTTAACAAAAAAACCTTACATTTAAAGAGCTTTAGTAATGTCCAGCTGAACTTCAGAGTATGTATTGTAGGTAGGTCCCTGTGATGGTCATAAGGAATTTGTGATTACAGAGCAGAGCTGCTTATGATAGCATTGTTTCCTCGCCCTCTCCAGAAGTGTATGCAGTCAGGCTGCATGTATATCTTCTAATATAAACATATATTCTTACATCAAGGGAACGACTCGGTAATTATAGCCGCGTTAGTTTTAGACAATAATTGGGCAGGTAACAGGTCTACATTCTAACCTAAGAGGACGACTGCACAAAATGTTGCCAGGGAACAAGCTAAAATGCCTTAGTTATTACCTGCGTTCAATGTTATCCTACATAAGGTAAATGTGAGACAGGTTATTCTACTTTCCCTTACAGGAGGCTATGATTTTGTACATTGGCAGTTGCTATGGGGGATTTTAAATGCCATTAATCCTCATGTTTTAATTGATATACTAATAATTTATTTGTGTAACTAGGTCATTAGTTTTCTTTACCATGGTAGCCTTTAAAAAAAAATCTTTAAAATCTGGATAATTTGATAATTTGGACGGACAGTTTGTAGAACACAAACTGCATTGTATGCCTTTTGATTGGAAACATTACCTGTCTCAAAATGATCCCAAGATGTAGTTGTATGTAGTTCTAAACTGCTTGGGATGTTTGCCTCTATTCCCATGAACTGTTCATTATTGTTAATTCCTTTCTATGTTGTTATATACCTAACAGGATGGAAAGGTAGGCAACAGTGATTTTTTTGCCACCTGCCCTTTCTCTGTTTATAGAAAGCCCAGGCTTTTTTTACAAGGTAGTAACATGGTGGGGGAGCACCCTCCTTGCAATATTGCCAAACATAGCTTNATAAAAAAAAAAAAAAAAAAAAAAAATGTAATTTCAAAACTCTAGGGCTCATCTTTCACTTGCCTTATGAATTTTGATGTATTTTTGACCTAAGTTGAGTTTTTCTGTAGTCAAGCTTTGTTTAAAACACAATTTTGTGACTTAGCATCCGCTAAAAATGTCTGCTATCCTTAATATTCTGATAAAGCACTAACCTTGTGAGCCAGTGGACTAAATCACTCTTATAGCTTCCTTCCTGTCCTCATGGAGAAGTCGGCAAACTTTTAAGTACTTTCCTTGGGCCTCTGACTTGCATTTTTACATATATTTCCTGATAATGAAATATGAATTTTAGATTTCAAGCACACTAAATGAAGGAATATGTGGCTAGGATTATGGTTTCGTATTGATGCAGCTACCTTGGTTTTGTACTTCCCTATAGCTTTTTTGTGCAAGAGACTAATTTTTGAACAAGAACTAGAGGTACAGCCCTCTCGGAGTCAGAGTACTGACACAAACATCTACTTTTATTGATGAGCTTCCTGGCTTTTCTTTTGTTTGACTTCTGCCAGAATGAGAATATACTGTTACTTATTTGGAATTTCTTGACCTGGATTTACCATGCACTCCGAGTTCCTTGATGTGTCATTCACTGAATCGTCCCTATTCCTTAGAATGACCTCCTGTTAATGGTTTCTGTAGGGGTCATTAAAAGAAGGGCAAACTGGGAAAGTCACTCAAGTGGTTGGAGGAGGAGCAGTCATCAGGCCAAGTGCTGCTCCCTGTCTGTAAGGGGGGAGGATCAGACCTCTGGTCCCATCTGTGTCGGCTCTGGGGAGGTCACGCACGGCCGTGATCACAGTTCCTTGGGAGTGGGGAGGGCTCCACGCCAGCGCTACAATCTGCCTTCACAGTATAAGCTGCAGGAAGAAATGTTAGATATGTAGAGGTACTTAATTCAGCATTTTTTTCTCACAGTTATGACTTTTATGTATTGCTTTTTGTTTAAATGATAGGTGTCTAAACATATGTTTGTGCCAGCTTCCAGGCTTCATCTCAGCCAAGGGAGGATACTTTAGGGGAAATTTATAATCAAACAACACTTAAAAGAATTGATGTATTCCTTATTATATTTGCTATCATGAATATAATTTTCTGTAAGTCTTAATATTTGTTTATTGTGGGTGATTTGAATCCTTGCGTTATGTTCACAGGACAGATTTATTTTCAGCCGTGACATAGATAAAGCAGACATCTAGTATTCATAGTACATGTAAAGTATCCCTTGTACTTGGGATGCTTGATTGCAGCTTTGATTTTACTTTAATTCTTTTGTGTGTCATTCTGTCGAAGAATTCTGGATTTCATAAATCAGTGTTTTGGGTGGAGAGTTCAGTGAATCTTAAGTTTCTCTGTTCATTGTCCCTAGCTATTGTCTAAATATAAAGAGCTTTTCGTAATGCTATCTTAATTTGTGTTTGATATCTGCTGCTGACAGTGTACAATTTGTTTCTCAATGGGACACTTTTTTCTTTTACCTCATTAATTTTTTTTTTTTTTTTTGGAACATCGCTTGACCTGTTAGTACCTTTCTTGCAAATCACTATGTCTCCCACATACACTTCATTTTAAACTCCATCTAAAGCTGAGAGTTTGTGTGAAAGACAGTCTTTTTCTGTGCTTGTCACTGAGTGTATTCAAGCAGTTGTGTCTTTGTAAAAACACTGTGGAGCAACTATAATATTTTGAAACTTAAGTTTTGACTACTTTGTATTTTGTATTTAATTGCAACTTATTTTCTCATCTGGTTTTTGTGCTTGAATATGCTTATATGCATACTTAACAAAGACACGGTGATGAAATTATTGGTATAGTCCTACATATATGTGCCTGAATACACGTATCATCAAATGGCAACTTCTTACAGTCATTTTAAGGAGTTGATTAGATTTTTTTAACAAAAATACATACCAGACATTCTCACTTACACTTTGTCCTTTCCCTTCCTCGTTTCTGACTTGTTGTAGTATCTGTACGGCTAGGCTTAACCTGGTGATAAAATAGTAAAAATCTAGGTGTAAACCAGTGTTGTATGATTTAAATAAATGTTACAGCATTTTTATGTCTCTGTGTAATATGTAGAGTAGCTAAAAATGTAGATGTGCCTGTTCTGTGCATGGTTTAGGTCACAGAAGGGTTACATATGGCTTATGTTTTTCCTCACCCTGAAACATTTGGCTGTTAGCTCTTAGACAAAGTGGGCTGACTCAGTGCTAGATATGAATACAGGATTTGTTATATTGTATTTCAGTGGTTTCTGCTTCATTTGTTAAATTTTTGCCTTTGAGATACTTTCTCTTTCAAGCATCATGGTATTTCATAGTGAAACTTTGTGAAAGTCAGTTAAATGGCAATTTAAAACAAACAGAAATGTCTGAGGGAAGTGCTAGTGTAAAAGTGGGTTTTGGATTTGTAAATATTTGGGGAGTGTGTTATTTCAGAAACATTCTACACACACATAAATGTTTGTGGTTTTTTTTTTTCTGTCTCATTGGGAGCTCATATGCCTTTCTAGACTGGTAATCAAATGCAAAAATACTTGGTTTTGAGATTTGCCTAGGGAAGGTGTGTAAAATACATAAAATATGTATTACAAACTGCAAAATGATCACAAAATGATTGACTTTTTTTTTAGTTTGTGTGCTTAACTCCCTTTTGACTAAAAGTGTGAGCTGAGCATTTTAAATGGTTCTTTTTATCTTGAAACTCCTTCGATTTATCCTCCCCCCTTTCCTGCATGTGAATACAGATACTTTTGGTGTACATCTTGCCATGCAGTTGTTGTAAGTTGGGAGTAAAGAGCACTTTTTTTTTTTTTTTTTCTCCCCACATGAAATTACTGGGTTTTTAGGCAGCAAACTTGAAGTGTGATTTAGTGGTGGAAGCATAACCCTGGCAGTCAAAAGATGTGAATAGTGTTTGTAGGGTAATTCTAGCAAGTCAGACTTTTTTTCTGGCTTTTTATTTCTGCAAAATGTTGATAGAAATAAGAATACATGACATTTTATTTGCTTATCTTGGAGGCCCCCAGACAAAAGTGGAAAACGTTCTGGACATTAACAGTAATTTGGCTGCTGGAAGTTGCCCAAAGTACTGGCAGTATGTTCTTGCTTTTACTGAAAAATAAAGTAGCAGTTCTATTTTTTTTTTTTAAATAAGCGTAAGTCGGCTTGTATCCTGCTCGGTAGCCTGTTGTGAAGATCATCACTTCTAATAGCACAGTGCCCTAGGGACCGCCGCAGGGCATTGACTGGCTCAGTACTGACTCAGAGCCTAAATCGTTGACACTGCTCATCTAGAAAAATGATGCAATTATGTCTCTTCTCCCTAGTCTGGGAAAGCATCTTGGATCTCCTCGTTCACAGCTCCAGTTCTCAGACATGGGGTGAGGCAGTCTGACTGGGGTGAGTCTTCCCTGCTTGTGTATATTTATCGGTTCCTGTTCTTTAAATTCTTGAATATTTCCCGGAGATTATGGACTAGGTATAATGAAACTGTTAATGGCTTTTGTCAGGTGTTAAAAAGAGAATTACAGACCACCCTGACTACTTGTTTAGCAAAGGCATTGAGAGGTCTGTTTTCCCCGAGAAGTTGATCTTTTCTGTTGCTGGCTCGTGCCTGGCATCTCTCTGGGCTGTCCCTCGTCTCGGGGCACTCATGGGAGCACAGTTTCTTCCCACGATGGCTACAGCAGCATTTGCGTGTTAAGGAGCTCCTTCCTGCCCTTGCCTCGGTGTTCTGCCTCTGCTCCGCAGCTGGCCGCCCTCAGCTGTGCCAGCTGCACTGCCCACGAAGCTGCGCTGCCCACAATCACTGACCCCATCTGCCTCGTAGGCAAAGAGAAACAAAACCTAGGAGACACAAATGGTTGGTTTTGAGCTGATCTGGCTGCGTGTGGGCCTAGAAATGGCAACATGCAACAAAAGAATGGTGTGGTGACAAGATAGGAGCAAGTGGTGGGGAGGGAGAGGGGAAGAGGAGAAACTTGTTGAGCAAATGTTACTGGAGAAGCCCCTGTTGCGGACCCATAGCCAAGACCTGTGGGTTTCGTTGTATAAAATGAGCAGCAGAAGTTTCCTCTCTAGATTCCTGTTCATTAAACTAATTTAAACTGTGCGTAGGGAGGGGGAGGGTGGTGATTTATTTATCTACTACAGCATTTGCTGTAGTAGATATTTGTGTTTGAACACATTCCTGGTAGCAATACCTCTCGCTTCACTCCTAGGCCCTTCCCCCGTTATATTAGGTTTGTCTGCTTGAGTAATGAGTTGTACTTCCGAAATAAGGAAGTGGTGGTAACGGTGCATGTGTCAGCTTGAACCATACGTAAAAAAGGTAGTGGTCGTGTTACAGTTATGAAAGGAATGAAAGGAACTTCACGATTTCATTCACTGCTCTGTCTTGCCATTGCTCAGAGATACTGATTTCATTTGCTACTGAAAAAACTGGTATTGTTTCTCAGATCATCAAAACATAAATGAAAGATTCCCCCCTCTTCCGTAACCGAATTTACAGCACTGATTCACTGTGGTGTTTTTGTAACTGCTACGTCTGTCAGTGGGAGTTGAAGGACTGATGTTCTGCTCTTCTTAACATCATGCATTCTTATTTAATTATATATTTATTTATTTAATATAATAATATTACACAATAACTTAATTATTATTTTATGTGATATTTAAAGCCCATCATTGTGCTTCCTGCCACAGCTGAGCAGACATTCTCCTCCAGGGATTTTATCAGTTTCTGGAAGTATGAGAATAAAATCCAACAAAAGATTTAAGTGCCAATGAAGATGCTTACTGCAATGCATTATTATAGTCCAAAATTAGTTGTGTCTTATAAGCTTGGGACTACTGTATTCCTAAAATGTCTTGTGAGTATTCATTTATTTTGCTGGCACTTTTTGTGACTGGATGATGGTATTAGGTCAGCTCCTTTGGGAGTGAAAAAGGGATACCACACGCTCAGCCAGCCAGCCAACCAGCAGGAAATCCTGTGGGAGAGGCAAAGTTAGAAAATGGGTTTTGAGTTCTTTGCTTTAACCACAGTGGTCATCCTTCTCATACAAGGGCTAAGGGCTTCAGAAGGTCTTGAGAATTTGTATGTGCACAGGATGGAAACACAGGATTACAGGCGAGAAAAATACCTCTGGGAATTTATTATGCTTTAACCAGAGGATGTGGCTGTTGAAATAACATTCTTGGGGTTTTGGCAATATTTGGGTTTCAGGCCTGCTCTTAAACTGTGCCAAACAAGTTCAGTGAAAGTTAAAAGTAATCTGAATTTTGAAAAGCGAGGAAATGGCTGTGACACTAATTAAAGGAGTGATTTGTGCTTCCACAGGAGCTCCCTGATCTACTAGATAAGATTTGGCCAGTGACCTACTGAGCCTCGGTTCTCTTCCCAGATCTGACCTTGAGGTGCTTCATGCCATGGGTTTTGGTTGAGCACTTTCCCTACTGTGTTTCTGTGTAGAATGTGAAGTCTCTGAATAATGAATTATGTTTTAGGAAACTACCAGCGAGTCAGATCTTAGGGCTATGGCTTAAGTCCGTTATTATTTTGAATTTTGTTGGTGTATAGTGTTGATAAAAACTTAGTATTTCCTCCCCCAACAATAAAAGATAAACTTAGGGACTTTATGGAATGTAGCTGTATAGTTTAATTACATTTTTATTGAAGGATATTGCTTTTTCTCAATTTTGAATGGTTACTTCCTAGATTGTAAATTCTGAATTTTTGTCGCTTTTAATTTTTATCTCATTAAGCCATTTGATCTGCTTATAAGGTGAATAGTTGAAGTCCACTGTTGCATGATGAGTTTGCAACATCTCCTGTCTACTTTGGTTGAACCTATAACATTTCAACTCTACAGCGCTTTTCACTCAGGTTAGTTTTGAAGTCAATCGCTGTCACTACCAACCGTGCCAAGGTACATGTGTAAACCAGACGGTAGTTATGAATGCGCAGAGAAAAAGAGAGCTTCAGATAGACCAGCGCTGAGTTTTGCCAAATAGCTTCCACTGAAGCTGGAGAGGTGCAGCTTCAAAAGCAGAAGCCACGTATTCTTTGAAAAAGCCTTGTAGTAATGATGATTCTGTTGTTGCATTTGCTTGTTAAAAAAAGTTGCAATGTTAGATGTGAAATAGTTTAAATATGAACTACTGTTTCCTAAGTTCTTAATTAACTTCTTGTACTGGTTAGAAAAAACCCTGATTACTGATGTTGAAAACCACTCCTGCAGTGCTGCATAACCTTTAGAGCTGTCAGAGCAATAAAGATTGTACCAGAAACCCTTGGAGACCTTCTTAGCAGGACTTTTACGGTTGGCTCTGCACATGGGTGTTCTTACTTCAAACTTCCTACATTTAGGAAGTAGTTCCTGCATTAATTAAATATTACTCCCAAGAGACCAGAAACCAGTCTTTGTGTAGAAATCCAGTCTTCTAAGTGTATCCAGAGGAGGATCTAATTTCATGTGAGTTTATAAGACAGTGGTAGCCAAATTCAAATGCAACAAGATGTAAAATGAAGAAGGGAACTGAAGGCTGTTCAGTGAGTTGTAACACGTACAGTCAGCATGCTCCTTCGTGGTGTAGTTTAAGAATTTTAAAATCCCTTTTCTGGGAGAAACTAATACACTGTTTTCAATGTCATTTTTAAGGAGGTATGAGAGAGGAAGCAGTGCCAGTTTTATCGAATATTGTTTGCTTTGTTTTGACTTTCTTTTTTGTTCCTGAGCTTTCGTATTGTTTCTAAAACAAACTGTGTTGGACATTTCTGAATCAAGTAAACTTTAAGCTAAGCAGCAGTTCAATTTATATTTCATTATACTATCATTTAGGGTAACATGGAAGTGATTTTTAGAAGATCTGTGTTAGCCAGGTGGTAAAGTAGAAAAAAGCATCTTAGTATTTGTAATAGTTTTAGTTTGATTTATAAGTGTTTGTTTATTTAAAAAAATGATATGAAAAATATCTTTTAAACAGTTCTGAAAAAATATTGAGAGTTTTTAAATATGGACTATCTGTAGCTGAGGGGGAAATAACTTCAGCATATAACACGGAAGTGTTACAAAAGGGTGTCTGAAGGATCTGCCTATTAAGCTAGGCAGTATAGCATGGTATTTTAATAGTACAGATTCATTTTTGTTTTAAAATACTTCTGTTCAGTTAAAATTATTGTAATGATATGTGTTTTTTACCGCTTTGATGTAAAATACTTCCAAACCTGTACGAGGTACACACGGTGCTACTGTATTTCAGCCAAAAAGACTTCAAATGAGTGTCAGCATTTCAGTTCAGAATAGTTGTTAGTGAAGTCATTCAAAAATGATACAAGAGATTTCCTGTAAAATATTTCACTTCTCAGTGTAAATGTGATTAATTTGAACTGAATTAAGATATTTCTGCAATTGTGGATATTCAGGATAGGCATTCAAATTGGAGCTCCAGCAGTATTGGTGTTGCTGTTATGCCTACTGGTACAGTAAACTCTTGAGACTTGTGGCAACTTTATACTTTTAATACTTCAGTTAATAAATAAACTAAGTAGATAACCAGAAGCCCTTGGTGCACTGCAGTGTTTCTCTACAGAGGTTTGTGGAGGTGTGCACTGAACTGTTCAGAGAGTCTGAGTAAAGATAGTGTGAACACTTTTGAAAATAGTAGTCAAAGCTGTTATTAATAATTTCTACTGATATTTAAAAAAATGAAGCCACTGGTCAGAATGCAAAGTGGATCAAAAGAAAAAAAGTGAAGGGGGCTGCTTTTTTGAAAAAGGAGTCAAACAAAACTGATGTTTTGTTAACTTCTGTATCATTTCCATAACCACAGTGAAATCTGGATTTCTACAGTTAGTTTAATATGCTGGTGAATGATCAGTGAACAGCTGCATTGAATAAAACTGGAAAGAATCAAACAATTTTGTAAGTCTTTGCTCTAAACAAATGTTACATTTGAAGTATGATAAATCTGGGATTTCATAATACAAAATAATCTAT
>WEKW01012275.1:10153-35455 GCA_013389905.1 Sula dactylatra | reverse complement strand
AGGAGCTTCAGTTACAAATAGAGAGAGAATCTTTTTTCTTTCCTTCCCCCCCCCTTTACATTTTGATGTAAAGTATTTCTCTCACTGTTATCTTTGTTTATAATGTCTGTGTATGATAGGAAGAACACTGTCCTCAGGACCTGTTCCTGAGAGCGCTTCTGGGGGAGCAGCAGCTCAATCCCTCTGCCACTAAAGTGAATCTTCCATATAACGGTTTATCAGGGGCTCTGGCAAAAATTATGTTTTCAGGCACATCTTTATAAAATAAAATAATGTTTAAAAAATCAGCGAAACTTTGTGAATTTGGCATAGTCCTTAATTTAATCCTCTAAAAGCTAACTAGGTACAGTGCACGTACAAATTACTACAATTACGCCCTTTCATAAACATTGAAAACGGCAATTCTAGGTTCTGTAGCTCCTCTTCTAAAACCTTGGAATAGTGTTGTTTCTGGGATGATTTTTAAAAACTGTCATAGTATATTTTTCTAAAAGGCATTATGAAATTTCTGGGACACCCTAACTATTTGGGCATCCTCACTTTCCCAACTGAATACCAGCAAACTGCTGCCCAGTATTGCTCTCCAGACAGCACCGATCTCTTTCAAAGGAACATGAGGCATGCTCTGCTGATTAGCAGGGACTCCTCCTTAATACTGAATACATAGTAAGGTGAAAGTAAAGGCACATCTTACTTGGGCATTCCAGATTGAACATGCATCAGAGGCTAAAACAGTCTTATTTTTTTTGGCTTTTGCGCAGGCATGGACACAGCAGATTTGTATCTGCCTCTTCAGATTAACTCTGCAAGATGTCTTACTGTTTTTTCCTTTCTCTCATTTATCTCTAAGGCTGCCAGAAGGCTTTGTCAGGATCTTGACCGTTTTCTTAAAAATCATCTCCAGTTTCCACCTAACTTCTATAAATACTGATGCCTGTTGGCCTTGGCTAGGTGGAGCTAACTCCTGGCCAAAAGGTAATGGGATTTGATCACAAGTGTCCCAGGGCTTAGATACAAACTGGACATTTAACCCACTGTGACAGAATGGAGTGCCTATTTTGAGTGGTGATTAAAGTAGTTTGTATGTCTGAGCAAAAATTTAACAGAAAATTACTGTACGTTATTAGAATTCTTTTTGCAATAAAATACTTTGCATCCACTCTGATTTTGTGCTAGATCATTTAGCAGTTTCACTTGCCTTTCTGTTTCCAAAGTGGGACTCTAGTGACAGAGCTTTGGGGAGGACAACAAAGTAGGCGTTGATATGTTCCCTTCCCAGCAGAGCTATTTAACTTGATACAAGTTTCCCACTGCACTGACATCTAATTTCCAAGGGGTCATTGTTTCAACACTGCTGTGTAACTATTCACTCTCCTTCTTGGTTCCTGTCCCTGGTGAGTGTGTATTGGATTCCAACGAGTAGTGAGCAACCATGCCTCCTACAGGTGCCTGGCACTTTGCCGAGGTATTAAACTTCTCTGGCATCTTGTTGCATCTAAACAGTTGTTCCCATAAAGCATGTGAAGGTGATAAAGTAGGAGGAGAGGAAGACAAAGCCAAGAGCTGTTACATGTGATATGGATTCCCCTACTAGCAAGCTGGTGCGCTAGGTTCAAGGGTGATAACCTGACTGCCTCTTCTGGTCATCTGCCTACCTGGAGATACAATTTTCTGTTCACAATGTCCTAGGAATGTGCCTTTCTGTCCTTCTTGTGCTCTAAGACAAGCAAACCTAGTGGGCAGAATCTCTTCATTTCTACACCAGCAGTAGATAAGCCTTTATCCAAAGCTGCAAGTTGCAGGGAGGTAATGTTTGGTTGGTTTATTTTTTTTGTTTAGCTGGTTTTCCTGTCATATTGTCATATTTGCTGATCTGTGATCCAAAATCCCAAACAATGTTTTATGCTAGACTGAATTATATATTGTTTTATTCAAGTTTTTCTTCTTGGGGAGTGTTTTTTAATTGCTGGTATTTGATCTTGTGTATAATAAAACTTACTGAAAAACTTAGGGCTTTCATTATCAAGAATGCTGTGAAAGTAAAACCATTCTTCTGTTTTTAGCAGAGTATCCTTTGCTGTCACACAGGCCTTGCTTGAAAAGCATTGGGATCAGTTAGCATAAAGATGATACCTCTCATCAGTCTTCAACCTTCTTCTCAGACATTTCCATGTATCATTAAGTATTTCAGTCCAAGTTACTTCCATGCTGCAGCTTGCCACAGTATAGTTAAGTAGTTTTCTTCTGTTGTCTGGGTAAAAGGTTCATAATATGTGGAGATGGAGACTGAGTAGTTTTTTCTTCCTTGAACTATGAGGGGAAGAAATAGAAGCATTCTTAATGCTTACAGTGGTCCTTGGAGTAAAGTTTCCCTGTCTTGTTGCAGGTTGGTGTGTGTGATACGTCAAAAGATTTAGTGTCAAGGATCATACCTGAGTGGGCTGCACTCATGCTACTGCAGGAATTTCACAATGATCGAACAGACCATAGTGGAGTGGAGAAATACGACTTTTGCCGATGAATCCTGTGGCATGTAATGGTAAGCAAACAACAAGCATGTGTTTTTTATCAGTAGTCTCGGTAAGATTTAAGACCATAAAACCCCAGAGTAATCTGTTATGCACAGCTCAGCATTACAGTCCAGGTGAAATGTGCTTTCTCAATGGCTGCATACAGCCCTGGGGATTGCTTAGATACTGATTGGCGATAACGTTCACTGGGGTAGTGGCTGCATACTTGGCTGTTTTGGAAAGTTCTTCTGTGGACTTTGTGTTGCTGTGAGGCAGTAACTGCATAGCTTCTTAGAAAAGTGACTTTCGCCATATTATGAAGTTTTGCTGAGACTATTATTTAAAGTTTTTGGTGTTAACTAGTTCTGTTTTAATACTAGTTAACTGGACTTAGTATCAGCAATCCAAAGGATAAAGCTGCTTAAGGAGAATTTAATTTAAAAGTCTCCACTTCATTTTGGCTGTTGCCAGGTGAGATACTGATGTTTCCCATGGCGAGTCAGTGCTTCACATGGTGTAGCCTGTTGGTGTTGGGAACAGTAGGGGCTGGCTGTCAAGCAAAGCTTTGAAAATGGTAAGATGAAAGATAAGATGAAATGAGAAGAATTGTAGCGATTAGATCTGTGTTCAGGCATTCCATTATCTTAATAGACAATCAAAATTTAGCATGGAAAAAAAAGTCCCATGAGACATGTGGAAAGCTCTCACTGCTTCTGCACAGCTTGGCTCTTCCTGTGATCCAGGAGAGTTTACCCAGGCACTCATGAATGCTCGGCTCATGCGGCATGTCGTCTGGATCAGTGAAAAATATGTATGCAGCTCCTAACAATTTTGAAGGGTGTGTTGCTCTCAAGTGGGACTGAAAATACAAGATTTCAGAGGTTTGCATCCCATTATTATTGTTTTATTTCAGAATGAGCAAAGGAACCTTCCTAAACCCAATGTTACATTTTAGAAAACTTTAAAAAAAAAATTGTGTGTGTTTGACTGCTGTTGTGTCCTGAGGTAGGGTATGACTGAGGAAACAATGCTTCTCTTAGAAGCGTAGGTATGTCTCCTTGGTGGTGTTTTTAATACTTAACCTCCAAGGGAGGGAACTTCCTTATTGCAAGTGTTAGTTTTAGTTTTACTTTTTTTGGCTGTGAAGTGTGGAAGTGGTGGTGTAACAAATGTTACATGTTTGACATGTGAAGAAGTTTGGGGAACATTAAATTTCCCTGTAATAAATAGTATATAGAAATAAGATTTTTAAGACATGTACTTGATAGGACTTACTCTTGAAGTACTAGTCGTTAAGTAAAGTGGGGGATTGGATTTAATCTGTCTCCTTCCCTTCCCCCTTGTTTCATAAATAGTATGAGGGCTTTGCTTTCTTAAAGGGCATTCTATACCTTAACAAAAATATTTGTACTGTAATATCAGCCTGTGGTACACTGCTCCAGGTACTGATGCACAATCGTGTTCTTTGCATTGTCCAGCTCTTGGCCTTGGGTTGAGGTTTATTTCCGAAGTGAAGATTGCCAGTAGGTCCAATTGCTTTGGGAGGAATACTAATCTGAAGAATGACAAAGATGATACTGTTGAGTAAGCAGAAATTCAGATAGAAACAACCATTTTGGCCTTCTGCAGCAGACAAAAGTGATGATGTTCTTACGTTATGGTTTACTCTTGCATTTTGGTTATGATGTTAGGCAAAATTGCTTTAAAAAATACTTGATTCAGTAACAGAATTCTGTACTGATCACAGAGTACGGTAGGAATATAGTGCTGATTTATGCGTTGAGCAGCCTTAAAGGTCCATTACCTGTTATGCAGTGACGCATTTTCGTTGTACATGTCAATGTTAGTTCATCTGAAAAATTAGAGACTGGGGAAAAAAAAAAGCCGAAGAAACCAAAGTTGTTGTTGATGTCAGTGCATTAGTTGAATTTCAGCTGCCTGTATGTATTTCTACTCACTTCAGTAGCATGGAAGTATTGTAGATATGAGAGAGAGGTTTTTACCTTTGAGCCTCCTTCTCTTTGACTGGTTTTAGTTGGACTGAACCTAAGCAAGTAGTTTCTTATCTTGCTCAGGACAGGTTTTATCTTCTTCCTGCCCCTGGCGTAGCCCTTATCCCTTGCCATATTGTGATTGCACCTGTTCTGTGCAAATACACTATTTACCCTAGAGGTGGGAAGGTTGCATTTCTACGTTGTGCTGTAACACACCTCCTAAATAACTGACACAGGGAGAAAATAAGAGTAATGTGTGATGCCCATTACACTTCTGTTAATAGTGATTTTTTTTTTTTTTCCTTTTTGAACATCTGTTGACATATCTAGCCATAGTTAGAAGGGCCGAGTAACATCCCTGTACTCTGGCTCTGTCACATCAGCAATCTAAGCATCTTGATTGCATTAGTGATATAGCAATATTTTAAATATACCTTAACTTTTCTATACAAATGGGAGGGATTTCATTCTAGACGTAATTAAGTAATTATATTGAGCTTGGGAAGTTTGTCAGTCTGAGAACTTTTGTTTGCCGTATGCCTATAATACTGTATCCTAAATTATAATGTCTGAAAAAAAACTCTTGACAGTTTAAACATATCCTTCTTGAAGTGATTTTTTTTTTCTTATCGCTAATTTCAATATAGGCTGAGTATTACCTAGTGTAATGCATTTTTTTCTTTAAAAAAAAACTTAGGAAAATATCAGGGATTTTAATTTCTGTAAAAATCAGGGGTATTCTAGTAGAAATTGAGGCTTACACGCACTCCATCCCTACTTCTATCTCAGTTGAAAAGTCTATTTTTCCCCATAGTGTTCAAGTTAAATATTCTGTTTTTCAGGGTTTTTTCTTCTGTAGTTTCTGTAGCTTAATATTGTGGATTTTATTGCTATAAATAACTGCACAAGCATTCTGCTTTTGAAATAATTAAACTGAAATTACACAGTGAAAGGCTCTCCTGACTTTTGAGGCTGTTTTGTTCAAAGACATGAATTTTAAATAGGTCACTGAAAACTTAGTAAGTGGAGTATTGACTTATGGTGGTAAGTTCAATTTTACACCAGCTAAAGTTAGGAACTCTATCTGTTAGATGTGACAGGGAGTGTGGGAATCATGAAATAATCACACACCCTGGACTTTGAAAGATGCAAAGCACAGCTCAATTCCCTTCTAGTGTGATATATCTCTTTACACCCTGGAGTTTGCCACTGATAAAAGCCAATATTGTAAAAGGACATTTTTTTTTCCCCCATGCTGAGCCAAACCCAGCAGTTAATTATAAGGCTTAATAGATTTGTTGGTTGAACCATCGTGTGTTTGCACAATAAACCGTCTTAGAACAGTACTAAACCCTCCCATGTAATTCAGTTGCACCAATCTGGCTATATGGATTCTTCTTTCTTTTTTACTAACCTAGCTTGTGAGCTAGTCTTAAATTACAAATCTTCAGTATCCTGAGCCATCTTCTGTCACCATTTCTCTGTCCTACTTGGATCAGTAGTAGAGAGATATCTTTATGTGACTGTAATCTCTTTCCTCAAAGCACATCCTGTAATAATAGTGGCATTTGAAAATGAGCAACAAACCCCCCAACTCTAGAAGTGAGGTCTTGGTATTCTTTTTCTTAGGCTGTGCACCCGTGAGAAGTGATGAGTCAATTTAACAACTCACTGCTGCCCTTGCTTTCCTACTTTTGATTTGCCTTTCCTTTCCAAACACTGGGCCAGCTCCAGAGCTCACCTATACCTCTGCTGGTATACCTCCACCACCGTGACAGAGAAGTTACCTGCCAAAAATAGCTTTCCGTTGTTGTATTTGGTGAATAGGCTCCGAAGAGAGCCCAGTGGGTGCAGGAGCTGGGTGCCTGAGCGGGCAGGCCATGCAGCTTGCACAGGATGGGGAGTCCGAGTGGGTTAGACATCCTCCTTTGGGTGGTCTGAGCTGGCTGTTAGGCTCGGGTGGTTGTGAAAGCATAGCCTCTCTTATTTCACATCTTCCATTTCTACTAGTGACTGAAAAACTATTCTCATATTACACAACTTGTTATTCCTATTTCAAAGGGTATTGTGGAACAAATGTCACAAGAAGGAGAAATCTACTGAAATAAGAATGTGAATAAAAAGTTCAGTTTCAATGCTTTCTTTGCAGTATATTTATCACTATCTTTTGCCGTGGCTTTCAGTGTTCAAGGGCATAGCCTAGGTGATGTAGTGTCATATTTTACCCTGATTGTTCTGGCACCTGGTGGGATTTCTTCTGCCTCCTGATTTTTTTCCAAATGACAGACTACTTTTTTGTATTGATTTGGCTTTTTTATGTAAATATATTTTTTAGTGATGATGTGTTGGAAGTGGGTATGCTCATGTCTTGTAAGAAAATAGAAGGTAAATAAAAATAAGATTTTTCTGTATTGCAGAAGGAGCCCTTCAGAAATCAAATGTAATTAAGGAAGGTGAAATTTCACATGAAAACCTTCAAAATATATAAAAAGTTTACCATTGTAAAGAAACCTGCACAAATAACGTTTACCACTGCTAGCAAGTAGATCATTAAAAGTGCATCTGTTCTTCATTTAATATTTTTGTACGAGTAGAAGAAGCTAAGGTGACTGCAGACTAGCATTTGAAAGCAAATTCTAAAAGGAAGAAGTGTTGTGTTTAATATGTGTGGTATTTGCTGTGGTGACCGCTATGAAGGACATTTGGATTGCTAACGTTCATTTCCTAGACTGAATTAGTTGTGGAGTCCGCCAGACAGGAGATTATTTTTGCCTGAGATTCATAATTTATCTACTAATCTCCTTCAGTTATTCGGTTATGCTAAAGTAATTTCAGAAACACTGTTGTTATTTGTGTGAAACAAAAGATGGAATGGAAATTAAAACTATATCTTCTGTCTTTGGTGCTGTAGTAGCTAAAGATGGAAAGACTGGTTCTGCTTGCTTTTGTGCAGCAGTTATTGAGAGGAATAAGGCAATGTGTATCACTTCACTTGGTTCTTGCTTTTAGGGTTTGTATTAATATTTCATGGATGAGAGTGCTTTTTAGTAAACAGACAGCATTAGGTGAGCAAGACTTGAGTCCTTGGCAAATGAACAGCTAAGTGAAAAAATACTTTAAAAATTGTCCAGGCGGTTACTCTGCGTGTTTGTGAATACATAAGTACTTTTGAAATGAAGAACAGAAATGCAATATACTTGGATCCCATTCAGAAATGCATTCAATTGGTCAGTAGCTGCTCTGAATAATTCTCCCAAGAGAGCGGACAAAGGACGTGACCACTGTCCATCTGCTCATCTTGTTGCGTGAGTGAGAGTGGGCAGGAGGGTGCAGGTTTACCAGACCCACTCCCCACCCTGCAACTGAGCTAGCACCTGAAAACTGTTTGTGCTCTGCAAATGCAGAGGATAAAGGAGGGTCATCCCAAGAACTGTTTTGTTGTTGTCAGTCTGATTTTTGTATCAGGTAGAACATCATTCTTTCTGTCGCTCCACCTTGCGTTGCCAGGGGGGAGAATGCTCTTTGTGCCATAGTTCGAGAGAAGACGCTGTGATGAGTGGCTTTCTGCTTTGCTCTCTCAATGCCTTCAATGTTCTCCCATTTATTCCTTCTCTGTCTGCCCTCGCATTGCTCCTTGCAGACAATTGCTAGGGAGGAAGGTGCTGAAGTTACCCCATGCATCAACACCCTTGGGCTGATGTGGCACCTGCAGTGCTTTAAAAAGAGAAAAAGGAAAAAAAAAAAAAGCCCAATGCAGTGTGCCTGAAACAAATGCACCTGCATGTTGTGGGGGGAAAAACCGATGGGCCTCTGCTACTTACTTGAGCTCTAGATGGAAAGTGGGTGACCAAGAGGTAATTAGGATGGATGCGCATAGAAAAGCGGCTTCTGCCTTTGGTTCCAAGCAGGCAGTGGGGACTAGGGACTTTCTGGAGGCAAGGCAGTTGTCCAGGTAGCAGGAAAGGTTGCTGGAACTGAAACAAAGAGCTGCTCGATAATGTTCACTAACTACTGCTGGTCGAAAGAGCTGGGATACAGGGGCAAGACCCTTTAGTTATTACCAGCACAAAGACTCAAGATGAACTTTTAATCTCAAGCTGGAGCCTCACAGCATTTGCCCATTCAGTATTTGTTTCAGAGTAATAAAACTTTTGCAGCCAGAAGCTTCAAGGGGCTTACAAAATGCAAGAATTTGATGTGATACTGTTTCAAGTTGATAGAAAAATCAACATGATTTTTCCTGGCTGTTCAGTGCTTGCTTCATCTTTGCCGGTTGAAGTATGCACAAGTAGGGCTGAATGAATTGCTGGGAGGCAAAAATCACCTCCATCTTGCAAAGATTTACATTATTTTACAGATGGTCACCTGACCAGAGAATGAAATCTGAGGTGCTAACAAAATTATTTGGGTGATGGTTGGCTATTAGAATGGAAAATACATTGCTGATGTGCCTTGTAATTTAGAAAATAAGATGGGAGGAGGAATGCTTTGTTTAGTAACTAGCCATATTATGAAAATATGAAAATATGCCTGCGATGTGTGTGGGGAAGGCTGTTACCTAGTGATACATTGCATATTGTTTATGACAAGGCTGGAGATGGGAAATGAGGGAAGTCCTTAATGCTTTAGAGGCACAAGGAATTGTGTTCTGACCTCATCAGCTCATTTGTGTCATCTGCCCTGAAATTTCTGCTTTGCCTCAGTAAAGGGTTAGTCTGCATGATGCATGTTCCCAGGTTAGCTCTTCTTGTGAAGAGACGTGCTTTTGCAGTTACTTACCTTGAGCAAAGTGCAAAAGAAAGAGGCTTCTCTGACTTTTTGTAATACATCTTGTTAGTATAGCCCATGCCATCATGTTTCAGTTGGTTTTCTTTAAAACACTTGGTCTCTGTAGGCTCTGTAGTACGGTCATGTCTATTCTGCAACTGTTGAGTCGAGGCCAAATCTTAAGAAAACGTTGTGTATTGACACAAAGCACTGTGGACAGTTTTAACTAGCCTGGGAGAACAAAAGAGCTTCAGTGCAAGACTAGTAGCCTAATGAAATGTTTGCTTTCGTATTTTTTTTGTAACAAAATCCTATGGCTTTGTCAGTAGGAGACCAGAGAGTTTAGTGATGCTTGAAAATTCTTATCTATGGGAAGGAAAGCATAGAGCAGTCAGAAATACCCAGATTTGTGGAAGATAGAAATGTTGTCTTTTTTGCTTGCAAGTGAAAGGTGGCTGTGCGTGTGCACCAGGTCTTGCCCAGTACTTGACTAGATAAGTTTCTACTGCTGAATCTGAACACAACCTTGTTCGTAGTGGCTCGAAACAGAGTGGATTTGGTTGGCTGTAGCTGTTCTGATTCATGTTCTGGAAGGAATCGTATTGTCTAATTTTTTATGCCTATCACATGTCCAGTGTTTGTTCTTAGATAGTCATTGGGCAAATTCTTTATCCGACCAAATGCTTTTCACGTTAATTGGCATGCAGATGGCAGTGGAGCTCACCCAGATCTGACTAAATTGTATTCGTTTGTTTGATAGACGTTCCTGTAGGTTTTCAGTGCAGCTGGGGTTGTTTCTTAGACATACTAATGTCATTGACAATTTGTTCCTTCTAATTCTTCAGAACACAGTGAAGGCTTCTAAAGAAATGAGGCTTTTTCTCAATCAGAGCTCCACGGTTTTATGGCAGCAGCCCAGACGCAGTCCCTGTTTGGCTTGGTGTGTTTGCCACTGGTGGTTCTGGGAGTGCTGTTTGGTTTTTGTGGCCCGTTGCCATTCGAGGGTTACACCTCTCCTGTGGTGTCAGAACGGCGAATCTCCAAGAAACAATGACCAAAAAAAGTAAAAGTGATGTTGTGGTGCACAGTGCTCATGTGTTCCTTAAATATATAAACAGGAGTGTGTTAAATTGATGATTTTACTGGTGTGTGATGCCATCCGTGAGACTGAATCTTTTTCTCTCTTTCAAGTCTGTCTTCTACGTCTTCAGAAGGTTGCTGGAAAAATTCAGAGAAAGGGGAAGGGCACAAAAATGGTGACTTCCAGCTATGTCTATTAAAGTTCTTAAAAAAAGATTGTCTTGTATGTTAATGGAAAGAGGTAATGTCAGTAATGTTAAAAAAGAAAAAAAAAGGAAAAAAAAAAAGCAAAAAGCTGTGTGTTTGTAGTGGTTTTGGAACTGAAATACAATTCTTGTAGTAATATATATGTCTGTGTGTATATTTCTGGTTTTGATTGTAAGATGATGATAGGCAGGTCATTATGTTTGTCACATGTAAAAATGTGTTTATTCAACTAATGCATAAGCATGGTTCTCAAATAGCTAATTTTCTGTGTTGCAAGTAACTTGCAATTTAAAAAGTATTTAATTTGTACTGAAGGAGCACAAGTTGCTCTGTGGTACTTTTTTAAAAAGGGAGGTGGTAATGGTAGTGGGACATGGGATGCAGACTGAAACTAGTTGAGAGTTCAGTTATTCATCTCAAAGTAGCATTGATGCAGTGTATTACAGATTCTTGGTAAATCAATCGGTACTGCTTGGGGGGGTTTCTTTACCTAATAGAGTTTTGAGAAGAAAATACTATGAGCCAGGAGTCGTTCATAATTACTT
This sequence comes from Sula dactylatra, assembly GCA_013389905.1. Lineage (NCBI taxonomy): Eukaryota > Metazoa > Chordata > Aves > Suliformes > Sulidae > Sula > Sula dactylatra. The sequence goes on along the minus strand of WEKW01012275.1, from coordinate 24,352 downwards.
GTAATGTATACCTACAGAGATCAGTGGAGGAATAAACAAATTGATAAGGTAGCAATCTCTTTCTTATTGAAATGGATTAAACCACGTCTCTTGAACCTGGTGTCCTGTAAAACTCTTAACTAATATTCAGAGGTAGTTCCACGCTGACATTTGACATCTTTTTCATCTTTTGAACATTAGATAACTGAACCACAGCCACACAATCTAGTTCTGCAGAAGAGAGATTGTCCCTGGTATTGTTTTTTCATTGACATGGTCAGAAGAATAAATTACAGGAAGCAAGTAATTTTTCTTGGATTTCAATATTAAGTAACCCAAGACAAGGTTACTTGTCTCATAATTGTGAATGTATTACTGCTTAGCAATTAATAGCTATTTTTAGAAAATGGATTGGGTTCTGCTAACTGGAAAAATAAAGCTGCCTTTCAAAATACCTATTATCATAAAAATTACCCTCAAAATCATATTTCTGCAAGTATATTAAAGGACTTTTTCATTGGTTTTATTCTGAAAATACACTTTTAGAGGGAACTGGGACAGCAAGTCTGTTGTCTCTTACATATAGTGGAACATATCAGGCAGTGCATTCCTGCACCCCCACCCTCATGGTGAAGGAATTCTTCAGGCTGTTTAGTGAGTTGTCTGCCTCTCTGGTGGATTACAGTCATAACCCTCCCACTTGTCTATAGCGAGTTGTCTTTCTTACTGAAAGATGAATTTGGATTAAAATACTGGACCCTGTGCACACCTTCTGATAGTTTCCTCTTCAGAAAAAACTGGCCTACACTCAAGTGAAGTAATTCTGCAGTCACCTCTACGACTTGGAAAATGCATTAGGGCATGATTTGAATGTTTCGATTTCTTCTTGGCATCTCCTTTACTGTCAGTGATTTCGAAGATGCATTCACACACCTTTGCAAGAGCCTTATTATGCACATGCAGACAGTATGAGTACCCAAGAAATTTTTCAGGTGAAAAATGGGAGGCCTTTTATTATGAAGAAAAGCTCGGTAATAACCAGTACAGATGAGATATTAGGTGTACCGTTAACTACACACGGGAAAGATGTATTGAAAGATGTCTTCAGTTTCATTTCAGTTTTTAATACATATGTGAGTTTACTCTGGGTGTTACTGAATAAAAGTGATGCAAATAGTCTTTTGTCTTTTTGCAATTAATCCAAGTTTGTGATATACTCTGGGCAAAAAGTTGTACTTACTAATTTTCCTGCAAAATTTAACTTTTTTTTTTTTTTGTCCAGTCTCAGTACTGGTATATATGTTTTTGCCTGCTTGGTCATTAATAATTGGGTAGTATGCTAGTGTTTGGCTCTGTTTACATAGACTAAATCACTCAGTATGGTTTCTGAAACATTTTCCTTAATGCCACTTCTGGTTGTAGTGTGAATGCAGTCTAAACACGTGTGTAGTTAAGCATTTTGCCTTTTGAGAGTAACTGGCTAGGATTTGGCGTTTCTACAAGTCTTTTAGTGGGTTCTTTCTCCCCAGAGCAATAGCCTGGGCACCATGGTGACAGCAGTCAAATGGCAAAGAAGCTGTTGTCCTGCTATCGAGTTTTAATGAGACTTCTTCTGAAATCCTGTTTTCATGCTTCCCTCCATCCCATCCCCCTGCTTTTTTGTTTTATGTCTCTTAGCATTGAGTGAAGTATATATTCATGCATCTATTTGAAAAACATTGGTCACTAGTAATTAACAATACAGTTCATTCCTTAATGTTCATTGTTAAGAGAGCACACCCATTGCCTTGGAAACACTATCAATTAGAGTTGAATTAAATATATGAAACTACATGTTAAGTATCCTTTTTTAAAAACAAAAACAAAAACAAAAAACCAAAACAAAAACGTTTAATGAGTTTTGGCTTGGGCAGCTGTATTATCTTCTCATTTTCTGTGCCTTTAATTAAAGTGTGAAAGGAATAAAAAAAGATTTGTTAAAATTAAGATGCATGTTTTGAAAAAGAATACAAAGTGTATTGTGATTAGAGATTTTGTGTGTATATATACATACACGCACGCACACATACACACAGGATATCACTTCAAAAGAGTTGTTAGTATTCAATTACACAACATGCTCATAGAAACTACGTCATTTGCTCAACATGTTTCATATGGAAATGTTTCAGTTACCAAAGAAGGGCGCAGTGGTGTGCGCAGAGCAGCCGTTGGCGAGCACTGCCCAAGCCCTGCTTCTGCAGCTGCTGGGCAGCATTGCCCACACACAGGGCTCTTGGGCTTCCACCTCGCCAGCAAGAAACAGCTTTTGCTCCCTGGTTAGAGCATGCAGATAGGAAGTTTAAGAAATGGTTGGTTGGTTTGGTTCCCGCCCCCCCCCCCCTTTGGGAACACTGTGTACACTTAACTGAATACATTAATTTAATTATAATGTCTCTCTGCAGCATTCATCCCAGGAAGTGAGAGTCAAGCTTACGAAAAGAAGTTAGAAACTTGGAAAATAATAATTAAAAACAAACAAACAAACAAAAAAACCCAGGAAGAAAACCCCAAACAAGCCAAGAACTCCTATCTGCACAAACACAAGTTGATCTAGACATTCACACGTAGAGCTGATGGTAAATTGCCCATGGTTTTGGGGAGGCTAACTCTTGCTTTTCATTGCACTGGAAATCTGAAGTTAATGCTTATGAGAAGTAAAATCAGAGAACGTGGGTTACTTGGTGTGCCTAAAGATCACAGAGGCAGCAGTGAAAAGACAAACCTTTCCTTTGAAGCAGGAGCTTCAGCTGTGTCTTACTGCGTACACTGGGAACTGAGAGAAATAGCGACCAACTTGGGAGAAAATGCCAGCTAAAGGTAAATACTTCTTCAATGAAAATGATGACTGCAGGATATCAGACCCGCTCTATGAGAAGTACTGCTATACAAGCCAGCAGCATCCACTCCTGCTATTGCTGCTCTTCATTGCAATCATCTTCTGGACTACTCTAATTATAATCTTTTTTGTCCTTGATGTGAGTATACTTTTTTCCTTTGTGTTCAATGTTTTCAGAGATGATGAGAAATCACTGCAACAGCACACAAAACGTTTCTGGCTAAACAATTTTTTGAGCTACATGGTATCAAAGTTGCAATGCTGAAAGAAATCAGTAATTGTGTATGTAACGCTGTGTATGTTTCTGAAGGGACAGGGAAGAGAGGAGATGCTGTCAGACACATGCACAATTACTATAAGGATTGTTCTTTCCTTCCTATGTGCTATGAACAAATCATAATCTAAACTAAATGGTGGCTATGAGAGTAAATAAGTAAGGGGCCAAGGAAGGAACAAGAACATAAGTTAAAATGTCCTGCATTTCTCATATTTTTCTTTTTAGAGTCATCTAAGAAACGTGAAATAATACAGTGGTTCATTGGTTATGAATTCCTGAGGTGATTTTTTTTTTAAGGATTTGTAGATATTCATTCCTTTTTTTTTTTTTTTTTAATTTTTTTTCTGGTAATAAAAACACAACAGCAATCTCCCAGTACAATGGGTGATCTGTTGAATCAATAGTTAGTTAGCGAAGAGCAGGGATCCTGTAGGCATGGGAAAGATGCAGCTTAAAGAGTTTTTTGTAGTGTAGCGTAATATGATTTTCTGTAAAGAAATTAGGTGTTCTTCAAGCCTGCCCAGCTGACAGCTGGTAAAATGGAGAGTTGATTTAAAGATAATGTTGTAAAAATGTAATAAGGAAGCTATTATAATCCTTCATTGCCTTCTAACACTGCTTTCCAAATATTGTGCTTCATGACAAAGTGTCTTTAAGTCTCTCTTTAGCAACAAATCTAATCTTACCAATTGCACTTGTATCCCTTTTAGCTTTTATTTCTTAAAAAAAGGGACAAAGTAGCAACGCTATGTGCATGTTACAAGTCGTCTCCTGTAAAACTTAGGAGAAGAGTTGTTACGCTCCTTTTTAGCAAAGCTTGAACTCCTTAAATGCATTTTTTTGGGTATGTCTGCGTTGTACAATATAGTGTAGTTAGACCTTAGCTTAAAAGACAAAACCAAACTCACTAATTTGGGAAATAATAATGGTGGAACTTGGGTAGACTGGGTATCTATAATAGTATTTATTATATTATCTCTGGATGTGTGAATGTCAGGAAGTGTTCATGCTGCCACAGCTTGACTACTTAAGAACTCAGGTTAGCATATTTTAAAGCTAAGCTGTTTCCAGGACTGTATAAATGCACTTTCCATTTTTTTCTAAAGGGGACATTGAAACCAAATATAACACTTTGTTTTGCTTTTGCAGAAAGTACATTATCATCTTGCCTTCATTATTGCAGTATGCACTGCTCTTGTCATATTTGCAGTCATGTTCTTACTTTTATGCATTGAATCCCGATTTCGGAGATGGCTAACGTTATTTGGAGTTACGGTTTGGATTTGCTTCCTAATTGTAGGATATGTAACTCTCTTTGAAAAAGAAAATGATTACCAACTGTGGGAACAGGTATGTATATCTTGTTCATTCAGGTACTCACACAGAAGTGGTAGTCAGTATATATGAATGTGTTTGTGCGCTTTATTTTTTTCTGAGTGTTAAAACTGCATAATAATTTTTTCTTGAGATTTAGGTTCATTTTCCTAAATTGGTTTTATTGGTTTCTTACAGTCAATTGGTTCTTTATAGCCAATTATAGTAAATTTTAGTTTGTATTCTTTATTATAGTGAAAATACAGTTCAGCTGAGAAAATTGGATAACTGCATAAATCTATGTGGGAATTGCATCTTTAAGTTGTAATTTAATTGTATATTTATTTAAGATTTTCACTAAATCTTAATTACTATGAATACATCTTTAATAGAATTTCTCATTAATAATACTTGCTTTGTTAATTTATATGGGTCAAAGTGGCGTTCAAGAAATGTATAAAGGACTCTGGCGCTGGGTGTGCCCTAGGGAGCATGTTTTCAAACCAATGGGAGAGGTGAAGTGAACAATAAGAATTAATGACACATCCTGGCATAGCTGGGTGTGGCTATGGTTCACTGCTTAGTATCTCTGATCAGAAGACTGGCAATTTCATGATGCCAAAAATGTCATAATCTGTAGGAAACTCCTCCTAAGCTCCCTTAACATAAACAGTAAGAGTTTTTAATGAAATAAAAATGACTTTTTATCTTGTTTTACTGACTCTTCCCCTTCCCCTCTCTGTTTCAAATAAAGATAGAAGTTTTCAGTTAAACAACCAAAATCTGATTTGTGTTATGGCCTGGGTCCGGCACCATGTATTTACAGTTGCTATTCAGTATTTTTTAACTTAAGAAAGAAGTTATTACCTTAGGAAAAACAAAATTTACTGTTCTTAACTATAAGTACAAACATGTAACCAAGCAAGGTTTGGTTTTGCTGCTTTCAGTGCTGCAAGCCAATGTCTTGTGTTGTTGTCCTGTGGTAATAATTCATTAATATTGATTTAAAGCCTAAAATATAAGGAGACCCTAGATTAGAAAGCAGAAGTGAATATGTTTGTTTCAGACTTTTATCTCCAGTTAGGAATTTACCACTAATTACATCTACTATTTAAATGCAGGTATGACCTGTATAACCTTTGCTTGTCCAAGCTTATAAAATTATTACACAATGTTCAGAACACGGTGTGATGGGGTTGTACATATGGCAGAAAAAGATTTTTTTTTAGTCCAGCTACAATAGTAAAGGTGAACGTGAAAAGATTACTTTTGTTGAATGAAAACTTCTATTTGCTTGTTTTTGTTCATTGTTGTCCCAACCAAGCTATCTATTCTGGCAAAACATTTTAAGTGCAGTTTGGTCCTTGAGACTTTCTTGAAGGAAGCTCACATCTGGAACAGCACAGGTTGAGTTGCAGCGATGAGATGGAGCTGAGCCAGAAACACTGCAATATCTTCCTCTGATCAGGGTTGTTAGTTTCCATATATGTGAGCTAAACACTATAACAAATCTATAAATATGGATTTAAGTTTTATAGACCTTCCTTCTGGTCCCTAGCAGTTTAGTGGTCTGTTGTGCATTTGGTAAAATCTGTGCAGCTAAAGATGTAATTAGTGACAATAATGATTATTCTCTTGTGTCAGCACCGGGAAGTGTTGGTTGGATTTTTTGTTTTTATCAAATATGGAGTAAACACATCACATGTGATGTTAAAGTTAGAATAATAACTTGGAGAAGGTAAGAAATCTGACGCTATTTAATATTGCTATCCTTGCAACATACTGTTCCTAATATGTGATGTACAAAGTGTATCTACAAGTGTAATGGATAAATTAAGGATGAAGGGCAAGGACAGCCGAAGAACTTAAAGGTGATGCGTTATGTTAAACTGTCTTATCTATGAATCTATAGCTGCTAATTCCCTCAAAGGTTTTAGGACTACCATGGTCCTTATGTTTTCAATTGTGCTTTTGAAACATCAATATTTATTTTTTCAGCCTGAAAATGAGCAGGAATCTTGCTACTTTGTTCTGTAGTGATTTTTGGCAGGCATCTAATAACNTTTTTTTTTTTTTTTTTTTTTTTTTGTCCTGTCATTCTCCTTTTTTTTCCCAAAGGTGCCATTCTTTCTATTCATAATCTTCACAGTTTATACGATGCTTCCCTTTGGAATGAGAGGTGCTGTCACAATTAGTGTTCTTTCTGCTCTCTCCCATATTCTTGTTCTAAGCATTGTGGTAAGCACGACTTCTCAGGAAAATAAGGAATCCATTCTATTTCAGGTAAGGAAATACTACTTGGTTAAGTAATTAAGTACCCTAGTCATATTACCATTTGATATGGGCATAACTATCCTGTTTAGGTAAGTTCCAAACTTCCACATGGGTGTTCCAAATTCATGGATTTGGAGTTGGGCCCAATGTGTTTTGCATGCTTTTCATAAAATTGCAGTTATTTTAATCTATAATGCATTTTGGTTTTCTGACCTAAGTGGAAGAAGCAGAATTATTATTTTAATTTTTCACCAAAATATAACCAACTTTGTCACAATCATTCTTCCCAATCTGTGCTGTTTCAGATGGGTCTGTCTAACTTCACCTGGCACTGGCTACAGGGTGGATCAAAGGGGCCGTTGCTGCCCTGGGGAGTCAGCAGGGCCTGGGAGTGCTACTGGGTGCTTTCAGGGTTCCCAACACTTATTAATAGGGTGTGTTTGAAGGAGCACCCCAGCTCTTTTGATGCAGGTGTGTGTCAGACTTCACACAGCACGCTGATGCATGAGTTTGTAGACTGGTTTCTCCCTAAATCAAACACTGGTGCCTGCAAATAAATGTTAAATGATATAGCAGAATTTTGTTTCGTTATACTACTGGATGTTCTTGCAGCAATGCCTGTCACTGTGAAAGTTAGCTTATATTTCCCAGGTACTTCCTGGCTAATTGCAGCACTATGTTTTGGTGTGTGACAGGGTAAGAGAAAAATTGAACGTGGCCTGGGATTGATTGTCTTTAAGGGACTAGTATGTGAATTAGTGAAGTATCACTGACTGTTCTGCAGAAGGTAAATATTTTTCTTCTTCTGCAGCTACTTGCCAATGCTGTCATTTTTCTTTGTGGTAACTTGATGGGTGCATTTCACAAACGCCAAATGCAGGTTGCTTCGTGGGATTTGTATAGATACACGTTAAAGTGCATTCAGGTCCGAATGAAACTGAAGATTGAAAAGAGGCAACAAGTGAGTGAACTACTTCATGTTACGAATTCCTTGTTTTCATTTCTAAAGTCTGTATAATTTTATAAGGTTGGTGACTAATGCGTGTTGAAAGTCCTGGTCCAATCTTTGTGATACCCACCTAGTGTCAAAAATAAAAGTTGTGCCATTTGTAACAAAAGAAGGAAGTTAAAGGGAGGAAGCTGTTCTCTGTGGCTTGTCTATGTGAAAATCAGAGTATTTGTAACAGGAATGTCATTGCCAGTTATTTTAGTTACTTTTTTCCTAATATAAAATGTTACTGGGACTGGCCCAAGGTAACTTAAAAGAACATGTCTTTAATGCCCTGCAAAATACTTGTAAGGTAATTTCAGCAGTTCATTTCGTGCTTCCTTTGGTCGTGTTTTTCTTTTGTTTTGAATTCTAAAGTATTATTTGTTCTTGTATTTTTTTGTTTCTCAAACTATTTTTCTTTTGCTAGAAGGAGAAAATTGGAGCCTAAGGGAGAAAAAAATTGTATAATAGATTACAGTATTTGAGTATGACATTGTTTATTTCCATAAACTGCAGTGCTATTTAAAGAATAAGCAAGGAACATGAATTTCTTACCGAGGAAGGATTGTAAAGAAGTATCAAAGCTTGAAACTAGGGCGCCTTTCCTCTTTCATTCTGGTATAAGTAGGGTTAAGAACAGCAGCTTTAGAAGGCTGATGTGTACAAAGTTCTCTGCCCACCAGTTATTAGATAAAAGGAAGGGGCTGAAAAGATCAAAACTGAAAAGAAGAAAATACCACACTGCTAGTGCGATCTGTCCTCTGATGCTAATCTTGTGAAATGAGATGACAAATGTGCATGAAAGTCATGGCAGAATTGTCCCACACAGCAGCCAGGGAAGCATCTGATCAGCTTACACAGGCGGCATGCTCTCATTCATTGGGCAATGTGGTAACTTGCATGGTTGTTTTTTTAATGGTTGCTTGTTTGAAGTGTAGATATGCTTAAGACTTATGGACAGCTTTCTTTCATCTGTGTTGTAATTTGTCATACAATTTTGAGTCTCCTTTTTGCCACCCACTTTTTCTCTGTGAAACAATGTGAGAAATGCAGTTCAGGGTTCATCATCACTTCCTTAAACTGTGTAGTGTGTCGGTCTCAAATGGCCCCGTTACCGTCACTGGGGCTCTGCTGTCAGTTTAAATTGTTCCCCAAGGTTGACTCTCCCAGTATTAAAATGCTAGAGGAGGGGAAGGAGGTATTTCAATTTCTGGGGGCAGTCTCAAACTAAACTGCTGCCTATACCTGGTGTGGGCCAGTCCTTGATGCTCAAGGACTCCCTCTTCCCACTGTGATCCCAAGGCATTTCTTTTTGGGGGCAGCCACTGGTTAAGTAACCCTGAGAGCTTACTGCCATCTTTATACTGCTGCATTGGGTGTTCAGGAAAAGGGGACAAAGATTTGGTCTGAAGGGACAGCATTTTACTCAGTTACACAATGTGTTGACCTTGCTGGCAGTGTCATCTGATAGAGTTCCTGCTTGTAGCTGCTCCATGGAACATTTCCTCTTCTGTGGTGACTCTTGTCTCTGGGGCAGTAGAGCCCTTCCTGGGTTAAAAGTACTCTTTTTTTTTTTTCTTCTCTTCTGCCCAAGAGCTTAGCAGGGCATCTTTGAAGAATGGGCTTTTAAGTCGAAGCCAGTGTAAAACAGTGCACTGAATAGTCAAACAATGTAAGTGGTTTTTGAAGAGTCTGTATTCTCACTCAGTTCAAAAGACTTTATTTCAGTGGCATCAGTTCCTGTTTCATTTAAGCTATAGCAGCATGTTGTCAAAACTCTTGTATCTGTTGCTGCTTTTCCAGCGTTTCAGAATTCACAAAGCTTTTTAATACTGTATAGATAGTTTGTTATAGAATATAAGCTTTTACCAGAAGCTTTATCAGATGATGGTAACATAACACTGAGATGGGTGGACAAAATAAGTTTTCATTTATCCAGAAACTGTAGTACTGAATACTGAATTTTTGTGTTTCATGGTTTCAGAGAGATGTCACATCTAGGTCACAAGGAACAAAAGAAAAAAATATGCAACACCCTTACTTAACTGTAAAATTGGTGATTTTGAGAACAGAAATGTAAAAGTCTTTTCTGGAAAACCTAACATGCATTGCTCAAAAGCTATTTGAATAAAGGTGTTTTATTTTTTTAATTCCTTCTTGCAGTCACTAAAATACTGCAGTTTCAACTTTAGTTACTGTGTTAAGAATTTTGCATCATTAATTTTTCTCCCCTCTCCTTTTAGGAAAATTTGCTTTTATCCATACTGCCAGCTCATATCTCTATGGAAATGAAGCTAGCAATCATAGAGAGACTAAAGGAAACTAATGATAACAGGCAAACGCATGACAACAACTTCCACAGTCTATATGTAAAAAGGCACCAAAATGTTAGGTAAGTGGAAATTGTAGAAGTAATTGTATTAATATAAGCTGCTGATTCTTAACACTGTATGTGGTCCAGTGAAATTAAAATTTGGAGGTAGACTTTCAGGCTGAACTGAGCTTCTTTCATGTTGTGGGAAGATAATGTGTCTTGAACTCACGTGCTGTCTTCTAAATCAGTTGAGATACTTGAACCCTTTTTTCTGGAGTTGTTTTCCAAAGAGAGGGATGCTTTCTATTAAATGCATTTTAATATTTAAGCTGACTATGGAACAGACATATTATTTCAATTTCAATAATATTTCAATTATGTTGTTTTTTCCTTTTGTTCTTGTCTAGCATTCTTTATGCAGACATTGTAGGATTTACTCGCCTTGCCAGTGACTGCTCTCCTAAGGAACTAGTAGTGATGCTGAATGAACTTTTTGGAAAATTTGATCAGATTGCAAAGGTAGGTGTTGCAGTTTGTTGCGCAGTAGGGATAAAGGCTGCCATTGGAAAAAGAAGTCTTTTCTGCGGCACAGAAGGCAGTTGGTGTCAGTGCTTCTGAAGTCAACAAGGGAAGACTGCCCTGGCTTTAAAACTAACTAGCAAAATCACATTAAAACAAAAATGGGAAATTTAGCAAGTTGTTACTGTAATTCCAGTTCTTGAGTCTGGAGGTTTATATGTAATTGTCTGATGGCAATAAATGATTGAATAGGGCTATAAGAGGTACTGTATACAAGCTCTGTTGAGGAGCTTAAATGTGTTCAGTTAGAAGGATTGTTTGTTGGCTCTACAAATAGAAACTCTCAGGCACACATTTAAATTCATAAATTCAGTCGTATTGCATCAGACCAAGGAGTTCTTTAGCTCAGGAGTAATAATTAGTAATGGATACTTACAGAAAACTGTAAGAATGGGAAATAAAATGGTTCCTATTAAGACATACCCCCACCACTGACCCTTCAGGCTGGCAGTAGTTCTTACCCTTTAAAGTGCTGCTTGGGGTTTATTTCTTTGCAACTGTAATCACAAACTCAGTTTTTGAGTTCTCAGATTACAGGGACTGTATTATATACATGTTCGTATGATTGACTCTGTGTAATGGTTTCTGTTACCTTCTAAAACTGACCCTAATCTTGGTTATAGGTTCTGTCATATCCATTTTTTTTCCTGTCGGTATTATGGGGCAAATATGGCTTTAGGAAAATAAATGCTGCATTTTGTTGCGTGCTATGTGACATCAAAAAACCAAATACTGACCCAAATTCTGGTTCTAGGAATTTTAGCATTGGTAAAGCATAAGTCAAGACTAGTGTCTACCTATCAAAACTTCCCATGGTTTAAAGACGTTGGTTTGATTTCATAATTGACTATATTTGGATATATGGAATGCAAATTAGAAAATTAATGGACTTTGGAAAATCTTGGTTTTATGAAATTCTAAAAATTCTTCAGAAAAAGTGGGAAAATTCAGAAATTATTAATATAGCAGAGGGATGAAATTGCTTTAATTAAACCTTTGTGGGTGTCATTGAATAAATTCTTAAATATATCACTGATTAAAACCTGGCTAAAATCCTAGTTAACATTTTTGACTAAATTAGATTGCTAATCTTTGTATTTATATGAGTTCACTTGCTGTTAAAACTTCAAGTACAAGCAAATAAGAGAGTCATTAACTGTATTGTAACTGTGTTGTTGCAAAGCAGCTATTAAGAACACACAGAATAAGTCATGTCATCTTAGTTGCCGTGAGCTTTTTATGCCAAAGTAGAAGCTAGGTTAAAGACGTGGTCATTTTTTGCAACTGTTTCTCAGATACAAAAATAGAAAAGATTCCACATTTTGAGTGTTATGTTTTAATTTCTCGCTCCTCTCTGCAAATTGCACTGTTTAAAAAATGTCTGGATTTAGTGAGTCAAGGTCTTTTACAACTCTGTGGTTGAGCTGTAAGAAGAGATTTCTGCTTTTTGTGCTATTTTTGTTCTGCCGGGGAGTATTCTCAGTAATCTTTTCCATAATGTAAAAATGTTGTAGGCTCCAATTTACCAAATAAAAGTCGATGGCTAACCTGGACACTGAAGTCTAACAGCTCTAATCTAGGGCTAGGTTCCCCTGCTGATCTCTGAAGCACAGGGCTATCTAAGCTTGTCACTGGATAACTTAAGAGAACATCCATCACCCTCCTCCATCTTAAGACTTTGACTGATGAGGGAGAACAGCTTAGTTTGGTAAATTGCCACTGATTTGGGCTGATTCTGGAGTTGATTGAAGAATTGCTGGGCTGTTCCCACAGCAGGGAGGGTTGGGCAGCTTAAGGTGTCAGCTGGCCCAAATGAAGCCATCTCTGCTCAACAGTCAAACACTATACAGCCTCACAGAATTAGCCCTGGCTCGCTTGAAACCTTTGAGTTAAAATTCTTGAGTAATGTTTAAAGAAAAGACAGTATGAGGAGCTCTTTGCTCTTCCCCTTTCCTCTCTCCAGGCAGTCATGGGCAGCAGTATCCTCTGTTGCAGTTAGGCAGAAGTTTTCTGCTGCCAGATAGTATTGCCTTTTTTTTAAATTAGCAATAGCAAACTGTAGTGTGTGCCAGCTTCCTCTTCGGTTAGATTTGAATGAAAAAAAACCATTTTGCTTCTGCAAAGCTACCAGGTTGGGCATATTAATTCCTAACTTCTCCCTAAATTCTGTGCAGGTTTTACGACACTGCACGCAATGTTATTTATGAGGCTGCCATGCAAAAATTGAGGAAAGGTGAACAAACTGCCTATAATTCAGGTGTCAATAAAAACAAAGATTAAAAGATAGATAAGTAGATTTCATCCTTTAGATGGTAATTTCTGTGACAGTTTTATTTTTTTATAGTTTCTTAATTGCACACGGTTCCAAGAATAAAGTCAGAAACTAGTAAGATGATTTTATTTGAGAAATGTTTGAAGTGGTAATTTCTGTTACCCTCCAGTGAGCAACGTCCAGGCATTTGGATGTAGGAAAAGAGAAGTAAGATTTGCCTCAACAAGGATTGAATGAAGCCTGACTTTCTCAAAATTATATAGACAAGTCCTAGTTTTGGTGTCATTAGCCTACTTGCAGTTCACTTTTTCCTCTTAAATATGTTTACTGTAATTTCACAGGAGAATGAATGCATGAGAATAAAAATCCTGGGAGACTGTTACTACTGTGTCTCAGGCCTGCCTGTGTCCTTACCGGTTCACGCCAGGAACTGCGTTAAAATGGGGCTTGACATGTGTGAAGCAATAAAGTAAGTATAGCACAGAAGACTTTTTAATGTATTAAGGCTATGAAGATACTGAATAAAGTCATTCTTAGTTTCCTTGTCAACATGCAAAGTGTATTTATTAGCTGTAGTTGGATAGTTATGCATTAGGTTGTAAATTTGACTCTTGTCTTTGCACTAAGTGTATAATGAGACTAAACCTTAACAGATCTCCAGAAGGAGGAGAGAAAATCAAAAGTGTAACTTATGCTCTAATACACTCCTCCCTCCGTAGGCAGGTGAGAGAAGCCACAGGAGTGGACATCAACATGAGGGTTGGTATTCACTCTGGGAACGTGCTGTGCGGTGTAATTGGCCTCCGGAAGTGGCAGTATGATGTCTGGTCTCATGACGTGTCCTTAGCGAACCGCATGGAGTCCGCGGGCGTACCTGGGTGAGGATCTTCCTTGTCAGTGCTGATTCACTCTGTTGTCATGTTTTTTGTAACTCTGGTTTGTGAGTCTGGAATTTCTAACTGTGTTGTGACACAAATTCTTATAATGGGATGTTGAAAATAGGACACGTGTACTTACCAGAGCTGTAAATTGTTAATATTTTCTGATTCTGTTTTCAATGAACTATAAAATTCTATTCTTAGGCAAGTGACTGCTTCTTGACCTTCTCGTCATTGGAGAAACTTGTGCGTCTTCAGCAGTGCGTTACATTGACTTAGTTAATTCATGTTGTGAACAGGGATAATACTATATTTGCAATTTTAACTAAAGAATAGATATGCTACTTATGTTGACAAGGCAAAGCTACATATTTACCTAGTGTTTCTGTTAACATATTGATCAGTCCCACTTGATTTATATTAGCTCTATATTCACCACCACC
>WEKW01012274.1:1583-14059 GCA_013389905.1 Sula dactylatra | reverse complement strand
TAGTGGAGTTGTCAGTAATACTACCTCTTTTTGGTGTGTCTGCCTATAAATCAGTCTATTTATTTTTAAATAGCAAGATAGTAACCCCCCACAAGGTGCAATATGAAAATGCTATTGGCAACAGCTGAACAGTTATAGAGCTGTTAACCATCCTTAATGAAAATGCTACTGAATGCAAGCATTTTTAGGTTTTCTGGGGGTTTTGTTTTGTTGACAATAAGCATTTTTTAAANTTGCACTAATAATGCTGCTAAATATTTAAGGATTCTGTTTAAAATACTGCAAGTTAGTTGTTAATGACAAATCACCTTCTTCAATATCATTTTATTCAAGTCTTGCACAGTTAGATTTATTTAAAAAACAAAACAAAACAACCCCAAAAAAAGCAGCATGAAAAACTGCAAGAAAATTCACATACATACTGAATGAATTATGAAACATTTCCTGTATGTCTAGGGCAGTGGTGGAAAGCAGGCATTTGAACAAAACAAGCTTGACATTCAGTCCTCTTTTAAGATAAGGAAGATGTGTATGTGCACATATATGCGATTAACAAAAGTGCAAGGAGCAGGTTTATAAAAATTGAATGATTTTGATTAAAATAAACCATAAAGTTTATTGTAAATGCTAGCATCTTACTACAGGTCCTGCCTCATAAGTAATAATTGCCCTAATGATTTCCAGCTGGGGAAGAAAAAAAAAGATTCCACATAAAATAAGGTTTGTTTGGCATCCAAACCATGAGATTTTCACTTCCACACTTGGACACGATGCCTCCCACTGCCTGGTGGAGTTTTACATTAAATGTTTACACAGCTTTACTATCCTGTCAGCTGAGTCTCAAGTCTAACCTCAATATTTATTAAGCTCAGCTTTTATCTATTCTCTAAAAGCTTGTAAAAACATGTCATTACAGAACTCAAACAATAAAGGTTCCTGTTCCCAGATGCTCTAGTATTCCAACCCAAAAATCTGTACTGGTAACTTTCAGGTAAGGAGATTCTCAGGAATAAGCTGAATATGAACTTGTACAACCAAAAGTACAGTCTGAAATTATTTCTTACTTAGAAAACACCACTAAGTGCCACTGTTGAATATATTTCCATTTCTTTGAGTACTACTTTGTACAGTGCTATATAACCCAGATTAGTGGAGAAGACTGAAATGAAGAACAGAAGAAAATAAAGAATAATTACCTACAGTTGTTTATAGTATGATTAGTTAATGTTTAATTGCCAGGCATCATCTTTCGATTAGAGCAGAAGAATCTTATTTCAGTTTCACGAAAATTAGAAATGGAGGATTCTGCAAGGCATAAAACAGATGTTGAGCTACCAAGTCTCAACGAGTTACCTGCTCTGGAGCAGGGCTACTGCTACTCACCTCTGTGTGAGCACAGGCCACTCCAGTGTGAATTAACACTCATTAGTCTAGATCATTGCTGATCATGTATGTGTACATGACAGGTGTCCTCCACTGCTAGGTTGAGATGGGACCTCACATTCATAATACTACAAATCTGAGGACTGCCTGCTGCTGACTAATGGAATATACGCTCTGCAGTTTTCTGGACATATTTACTTCTAAGAAGAGTACCAAAATTTGCATGTAAAACTTCATCCTTATTTCCAGCCTCCCCTTTAAACCTATATCTATGGCCACTTTGTTTTAAGGTACAATGCAATGGCCCTTTTCTTATAACAGGCCATGAAAATTCACTTTTTGGGTGCAACGTTTCTACTCATGAAAACTGCAAATCGTTAAAGAACTACTGATATTTTAAGCACTTCTTGCTGGGGGAGACGAAAGAAGTGGAAAAGGGAACCACAAGAGCAGCTGAAAGCAGGGTGTAAATGTTTGGTGCTAAAAGATCTTTTACCACTGAGAATGACCAGAGCTTGATGTAGCCAACTGTATGCACAGCACTTGGAAAAGCAGCTTAACTGTTACCTTGTGTCATGCATAGCAATGCAAAATTTCACAGTCTTTTTAGCTTCAGTATACCTGCAGCAATATCTAGAGCAGTAGGCATTGCTACTGTAGAGAAGATTTAGGAAGCCCAAAGATACAGTAATTAGGCTGATATAAGACTATATCAGGGAGAGCCGTAATCAAATATTTTAATATACTGGGCTTCGCTTGGGGACCTTAAACACTGTCTGAAATGATGACAGAGCTACAGGCAGTTTCAGAAATAAAGCAAGAACAAAACCTGCACGGCTTTCTTTTCAAGAGATTAATTTCCGCTGGGAGTAGAAATGCTGGGTTTGAGTTATCCTAATCCTCTTGAGCCACTACATGCCTTTAATGAAGTGTGGACAAAGCCAGACAGTGCTTAAGAAACAACAGTAAAGACTCTGTAAAACAGCTTCAAGCCCACAGAAGATGATACATTTCTTGTTAGAATAAATAGGTTTTAAAATTCTGAAAAATTAATCAAATCTAAATGGGATTTACATTTCCCATGACCAAAATGTCTGATGCCTTTGGCTTGGCTACAGGGTGACTGGGGCTAACTTTAACCAGAATTTGATGAAGCCTAATAACCTAGGATTTGCAGCTATTTGATCATCTTGGGACCAAAGCCAGCTAGGTAATATATTCCTAGGGAAGTGTGGATGAAAGAGTATTTGGTACCAGTTGGCTGTTACCACCCATGTATGATACCATCTGGAAGCAGGTTGGCAGCTTTAAAAAAAAAAAAGAAATCTTCAATAAAAAGAAAAATAAAGCTGTTAAGTGGTCTCAGTATGTGCACTAAAGAATAAGAGGTTTGTTTAAAAACCTCCTGTTTGCTTTATTATAAGCTGAGACTATATGAAAATATGTTGGGGAATGGTGCAAAAGTAGTGACTTTTTTTAGAGTAAGATTTTTTGTTTGTTTCAGAAGCAAGTAGTTTATGTACGGTAAAAGCAGAATCACACTGGAGAGAAGCAGGATGCCACCAGTCTCATTTTTGGGCTAAATCAGCAAAGAAAACTTAGGCATCATACTCCAATACCTAACAGGGCACATCACTGTTACGCACGGAAATCCCGAGCTGGGCCTGCAGTAGCCAGTGTCACAGAGACAAGGAGAATATCTGGGACCTTAGAACAGGATTCATAGAAGTATGTGGGCCAGGCTACTAAACAGCCAGTGCAGAGGCTTAACACCAACTTTTAGACCTCATAAGTAATTAGGCATCTAAGTCCACACTAATAGAGAGGCCTATATTTCCTCTTAAGATTTATGGCTGTGATTCCTCTCCAGAGGTGAGATGCTTTCCTCCCTTCTCCCACTCCACCAAAAACGTGAGAAAAAGGAAGTCATGCTCATACTGAGTTGTACCTCATTCCTCAAGAAATCAGTGGGACCACTCAAAGACCATGATGTTACTAAATGTTAGAAAGCACAGCAGAGACTGGCCATAAATCTGAAAATCTTTTTTCCAGATATGTTGTTACAAAACAAGTTCATCTGCAAGTAATTTAATTTAGTTATTTGAGAAAAGCATAGAAGTGCTCTGCACAGCATTGGGTGTCTAAGGCCTATCACAAAAGCAATCAGATCACTCTGGAGACCAGCTGTGCATCAAGTAGATTGCTTTTATCTAAGTGATAAAAACCTTGTAGACTGTGAACAATACCGGGCATAAAACGTAACATTTTTAATGAACAACATAAAAGATGAAAAGAATGAGCACAAGAAATGGCAATTTAGTCAGAAGATGGGGAAAAGAAGCCTCCCTAACATGACATTTTATAGCAAGTGGGTTTTGGAGTAAGCAGAATTTAGAGGGGGAAATAGTACTCTTCTCTTCTAATTAATCCGGTTGGGGTACCTTGCAAATCAACCTGGAATGTTCCAGCATCAGCTGACTGAACCTAGAGAACAAGCATTAATATATTTTGGACCTGCTTCAGATCCAGGCTAAGTCGTTGAAACTCCATTAATTTCTATGAAGATGCAAAATTGGCCTTTTTACTGTAATCTTCTACATCAACACGAAAGAAAAAGCATAAACCATTAAGCATATAACTGTCTTTATATTTTATTTCTTTTATGAGGCTTCTAGCAGGACATTAACAGCAGATTATATCTTTTGTGAGCCATCTAACAGACATTAACGACGGAAGGGTGCCCAATAAATAAAATGATTGTTATTACTACTACTTATAGCTGGCCTGCCAGTACCAACCAATAAAATTTTAACGTTTGGAAAGTCAGGAGCTACTTCAGCACTCTGCATTTCAAACCATCCTCTTCAAGTGTTAGAATTATTTTGTTTGTCCCAACTTGAACACAACTAAAACTTCCCTTCAGCACCTAAATTTCTTTTTATGTCCAGGTGCTGAAGATGTACAGCAGAGATCTGAGCACTGCAATGACAGCCAGGTGCAGGCACAGGCCAGTCCAGAATACCTACAAGTGGGGAGAAAATAAGAAGTTTAAACTCAGTCTGACAGAAGCACAACTGAATGTGGACTTGAAAAACACCTGCACAAATATTTCATACCCTTCTCAACATTGGCTTTTCGTCTGTAGTGCCTTGCTACATTTTGGTTTGCATTCTCATCCACTATCATTCCTTATGTAGTTAGTGGTCCATTGCATCATTTCAATACATCTTGCTCACAAGCAATTAGAAGCATTTTGTAGTTCATTATAAAAACCAAAAGCTAACTGAAAATTTGGAATCAAAATTTGTTTTTTCTAGAATGTCTCATCCAATACCAAAGGCTTTAACAATTTTAAAAAGATGACTCAATCATTCCTAAGAGCAAGGTTTCCACATCTGAAACCAAACTATATGTGGATATATACTCATATACAAACACACACCCCCCTTTCTTAGAGTTTAGGCTTTCCAGAATTCAGCCTACAGGTCTGGGTTGTGGGGGGAAAAAAAAAACCACAAAAAAAACAACTTGTTTTTAATTTTCTCCTTGTCCCTGAGTTTCACTTTCTTGTATCCTTTAAGGCAGACAAAATCCACAAGCTTGACAATGCTCTCCTAGCAGTTATATCTGAGCAACCCTCCTGAATTCACAAAGGCTGCACAGAAACAAAAGTAGAGCTTATTTTGGCTACAGAAACATGCAACATCTGTCTTGGTTTCAAAATTCTGGAAAGCAGATATTATTCCCGAGATACCAGTACTGTGTCATTAGACTTCTGCTAACATGCCTTTTCTTTAACTTCTTGCTACGGGAAGACAAACTTAGACATTTCTGTTTTGGAAAACCTTGTCATTTAAGATAAAAACATTTTAAAAGCCCAGAAAGGACTCCAAGCAAAATGTTGAAACAAAACACGACACGTCCACATAATATCTTTTAAAATACTGGGGGTTTGGTGTAAGTCAGTTAAAAGCTCTAAAAAGGTAATGTTTGTTCACAGTCCACAACTGGATCTTAAGTATTTATTATTACTTGACCTCGCCTTCCTTTCCTTATCTCTCTTTTTTTTTTTTTTTTAAATACCTTATCACCTTGTCTTTCTTTGTCTCTCCCATACCCAGAGTAAATTTTCTGGCTAACAACTAAGTGAAATACTGCAGGCCCAACTTCTTCCCGTGACAGAAGAATTGTTTGAGTAGGTCTTTAAAAATATCTATTGATATGATTAGCACTAATAAAGAATACTAACCTCTGAGCTCTTAGATAGCAAGCCCTGCTCAACCATGGTAGGGCAGGGATATCAGCAATGCAAGCTCTCCAAGAACTCTCTCAGATCAGTTTTCCCACTGCAGGCAAACCTCTTCTATTTTTGAGAAAATAGCTCAAGTTTCCATATACAACTGCTTCTTGGCTACTGAAGACAGACTATGAAAAAAAAAAAGTCAAGAAGATAACAATCCTAAGAATGCTACCAAACAGCAGACACAGGGGAAAGAACCAGAGAACAAGATCTCCTGCTACCACCCAGGAAAAGGCACAATGCTTTTGGAACAGCCAGGCCTCCTTACAGCGACCAAGTCCAATAATTTCCACAAGGCAAAAGATATCTTCTTGTGATACCTATTTACTTCAGCTGAAGCCACAGGAGAGGCAATTCACTCAGTCACCGACAGTTTTATGAGAAGTCTCACAGAGCATCATGCATGTCAGGCATCGGTCAAAAGGACAACATAAACAGCAGCAGATGCCCCATAGCCTAAGACATCTGACCTGGTGGAAAGCCAGCCACAGGAATTCATGAAACAACATGGGGCCATACAGAAATCCAGCTTTTTTTTTTATTCCCCCACCACCACCTTTTTCTTACCCCTCCATATTTTATACAAGGGTTTTTCAATGTAGTTGCTTATACAGGCACCTTCTAATGTGAAGATGCATGGAGCCAACAGTCCTAACTTCTTGTTTAGAAGAGCAAAAATACTTGATTTTATGTATACTACAGATATAAGGACACAGAACAGCACTACCAAATACCTTTTCAGTTTTCTTTCTGCTTTAAGAGCTTGTGCTTATATTCTGTCTTTCTCTCTGAATAAACTAAGCCATAGCCAATAGAAGCAGAGTTTTTGATCCAAGTGACTTTTAAGAGACTTCAAATGGCCTCAACAGAAGCCCTTGGGCAAGAGGGGCAATGAAAAGAAAGGAGGCATATTTTCTGCACATAGAATCTGAATTCTATATCTATAGATACATGCTCTCTCTTCTGGTTTAAGGATGCCAGTGGAGCTGGTCCTGGGGCATGCATAGTCTTGCCAGCAAACTTCCTCCTACTAGAGCAACAGTGCTTGTCTGTACCTGCACATACAAAGTAGTGGGGAACTCCGGAATGGGACACGCTCTTGTGAACTCTGACCCTTGGGCATGGAACACTAAGCCTAAGGACACTAAGAACACTAAGGACATCTAGGTAGGTTGTTGGCTGACATGTTTCCATTGGCTAGTTAGGTACAGGTGAAAGGCAGATAGCATCTGCAGGGGAGCAAGTTTTCAAACCTTTTTAACCAGATACTGATCATTTGCCATTGATCAGCAACAAAGAAAACTCTGCTATGTTGGTAAGCTAAACAAAGGGGGAGTAGTGTGTCAGAAAAGATACTGACTCTGGAAAACTGGAAGGAAGAGGCGGGGGAGGGTGGCGATAAACTTTTAAAGCATACATGTTAATCATCTTGATGCCTGGCTGTGCCTGTGGCTGCAAAGGAGCAGGAGTGGAATACAGGAGGCAGGCACTAGTGTCCCAGAATACATCTATCATTAGTACATCTGGTCTCTCTGACCCACTGCCCGTGGTAATACCCTGATGTTGCATGCAGTAGTTGGGATTGCATGCCCATCTATGGCTCCAGCAAACACTGAATCTAGAACACAGTGCTGTCCAGGATGTTTTGGATGACAACAAGCCTGGATACTAGTGGAGACACAGTTTCACAGACCTCCATGAATCAGTGCCCTTGGCAGACCTACCAGCATTCAACTATTATGCCATAAAGGATTAAGAATCTCATATGAATAGCTTCCAGAGTCTGATGCAATCCAGAAAGAAACATTTGTACTGCTTCTCCAGGACTTTTCAGTTTGTAATACAGATCCCACATCCTAAAATGGAAAACCTACCTTTGACAACCCACTTTCTAGCTGATTTTATGGTCTTAAAGATGCCGCAAATACATGCCAAAAAAAAAAAGGCAAAGCACCATAGTATCAGTTTGCTGGTGGCAGACTCCAGCTAACTAGCTATGGTCTCCATGTATTAGAAAGCAGCTGAAATAGTTATTCACAGCAATCACAGGATTATAGACACAGAGGAAAAGAAAGTGATGATTTCTCATGCAATTATGGTCTTATATCCCTGGTTCTGTCCAGTATGAAGTTTCCCATTGTTTTTCTCTTGCCCTGCAATCTTGATAGCCACAAGCTACTCTAACGTGTTGATGCAGGAGGGTGACAATCAACAGTGGGTCTCTATCTGTCATATACGACTATCATTATTCAGCCAAGAACATTGCAAGCAAACCAGGGAAAAGCTAGGAAGAACTTGCTAGCTAGCAATTGATGTAAAGGTTTAAGTGTGATGCCTGACAACTCCAGGGGTGTTCAGTATGAACAAGACAAAGCCATTCTGAAGCCATCCTAAGAGAAGCCAGTGGTGGGTACAACTGAGATACTCCTTTGGAAAGGTCTATCACAGAAGATGTGGCTGAAAAAAAGCAGCATATAACTTAAGTACAAACTAATAAAAAACAAACTACCTCCAGATCAAGTCTAGAAAAAAGGCCATACTTGTGATGGTGAAAAAAAACCAAAACCACATATCCCCTTAGGCAGAGCAGTAACAATTTGACTTATATGACAGAGAAGAAAAACAACTCCCCCAACAGACTACATTGTCCTACATAGTGATTCCCACTTGTCCCAGGTTTGGCTGGTATAGAGTTAATTTTCTTCACAGTAGCTGGTACAGCCTGTTTTGAATTTGTGATGAGAATAGTGTTGATGGCAGACTGATGTCTTAGTTGTTAAGTAGGTGCTAAGTGTCACTAAGTAGTGCTTATGTTAGGTCAAGGCCTTTTCCAACTTCCCATGCTCTGCTAGGGGCACAAGAAGCCTTGGGGGGAGAGGACATTGCTGGGACAGCTGACCCCAACTGACCAAAGGGATATTCCACACCATATGACGTCATGCTCAGCATATAAAGCTGGGGGAAGAAGGAGGAATGAACGGATGTTCAGAGTGATGGCATTTGTCTTTCCAAGTAACCATTACACTTGATGGAGCCCTGCTTTCCTGGAGATGGCTGAACACCTGCCTGCTGATGGAAAGGAGTGAATGAATTCCTTGTTTTGTTTGCTTGGGTGTGTGGTTTTTGCTTTACCTGTTAAACTGTCTTTATCTCAGTCCACGAGTTTTCTCACTTCTACTCTTCTGATTTTCCCCCCATCCCTCCATGGGGGAGTGAGTGAGCAGCTGGGTGGTGCTTGGTTGCTGACTGGGACTAAGCCACGAAATCACTGTACAGAGACAGCCACATGAAATACCCTAACTAAACACAGGTAACCACATATATCAAATACAGTCTTGCTAATACAGCATATCTGACAATAATCCTAACAAAAGTTATGGATCTGCAGGCACGGCATCAAGCTTTCTGCATCAAAGCTTCAGTTTAGAGACAAAACCACTAGTTTTCCTTGTAGAGACCTATATTAACACAATAAACACCTACTCCAACAGACTGCAGAGTCAGGTTTTTACTTAGGGTGTTAAGTTACGGAATGGTACCAACAATATAGAGACTATCAGATGCTGACATCTTACGTGGCAGAACAATGTAAAAAATTTTTTTTGAAACCTACATCAAAATTACTGATGGTTTGCAAACATCTGAGGATACAGATATAACAAAAGTTTCAGCTTGATTTAGAGTCCCAGAAGCTGCCATCATTTCATGAAAGCAATGCAGTGCCAACTTTGAGAGAAAACAATGATTGTAAACAGCACCCACGTCCAAATGGTAGCTGTGAAGCTGTTGCCAAGGGCAGGTAAGTTCTCCAAAGCTTTGTCCAATTTCTTGTAACAAAATAAGAGACTGTGACTAATCTCTTTTGTTAAAAAACAGTTCCAGACCCATCATCATCACAGGTAGAACTGCTGAATTCAAGGATGTAACAGTGCAAACTAATAACTATACTTCTATCTCCCATATCTTGGGAAAACATGAAAGTCCACAACACAACACAAGGCACCTCTGAAACTGGCCTGAGCATAAGCCACCTAATTCCAAGTAATGGTTCTAACATTCTTAAAAATAAAACAAAAACCAGCCAAACAAAACCCTGACAATCAAGGGAACATGGTACTGATACCTGACTGTGGTTCAGTTTGGCTGGGGAAAAGATGCTTTATGCAACTTTATCATTAAGAGTTTTTTTCCAAGAGTCAAATTTTATACAACACTGATCTGTTAGACAAGACTTGGACATTGAATGAAGCCTACCACATTTGTAATCATTGTTAAAGAATTTTTTTACATTCCCTAGTCATATGCTTTGTTGTTATAAGATACTGCACAAACTTGATTTAAAGCATTTGACTTAATTCTCTATTGATTTACTATGGTCAGTACACAGACATTTACTGTTTTGATGACCAGCAAAAAATTGAATTAGAAAAGTAATAAATGCTGCATATGCAAGGAAATCTGCTATATTGTTGGGATAGTTACAACTAAACACTATACGGCTATTCACGGCTACTCATCACGGTATGCAATACTGCAGCATGAATAGCCTATGCAGAAAGGAGCTTAATATACCCAGCAGCGTAAAATATTTGTAAGAAGGCATGAGAAGTTCACATCTTGCAGAGATCTGCAAATTAGCAAAGCAGTAACTTCACATCCATAGGTCGGGTCTGTTTACATTGCAGGTCCAGTCTTTGCTAGCTGCCATCTTTATGAAATCAGTTCTGCAAACCTGACTCAGTCACTGCAGAAGCAGTTATGGAAAACAGAAGGCACAAACAATTCTGAACACTGCAGATTAATTGCTAAACACACACTGCTAATAAATTAGCATGAATACTTACAGCAAAAAGCACTTTACTAGGTTTAAGACAATCTGTAAGCTCCTTCTGCTATCAGCATTTTTGACTGGATTTACTCATTCCCTTTCCATCATTCTTTAGATCCTATTTGTCACCGTTTTTGTTGGTCCTCACTATTCAGCAGATATTAGCTTTCCAAAAGAAAATAATCACTCTAAAATACTAGACTGATACTCTACAGCAGAACAAACTAATTATCTGATAATCTGGCTTCTTCCTGATCGTTAAATAAATTGTCCCTTTCAGACTTTATTAATTATCATTTCTCTCTCTTTTATAGTTTTTAATTGTGTAAAACTTACAAGTAAGTGATTATTTGACAGCCAAAATTCAAGATGTGTTTTACTGGTTATTTGTCAGAAAAAATTACCAGGCCACTGATTTTACTGTTTACATGCTACCAATACATAGAATATGAATGCAAACTCAAGATTTGGTTTCTGGAAGAGCTCTGTGTGAAAATATAACGTTTATTTCATGTGAACATTTATCCTACTAAAATTCACTTGTTCACAGGTTCATGAAAGTCAAACACTGAAAATACATGACTAAAACCAAGTTCCCTTTAACACTTCGGTGATTTTTTTTTTCCCAGCACTAGTTAATGTGCCCCAATCTAACTTTTATTTCTCTATTTAANCGGGTGGATGGATGCAACGCCCTGTTTCCAGCAGGGCTGCAAGGTTGGCTGGGGCAGAAGTGTGTGCTGGGCCAGAGATGTCTGGGTGGATGATGTTCTCACCCTAATGGCTTTCCTCCCCCCATCCTCCTGCAACTGAAGTCATTAAGACTTGTTAAGCCAGGATGGAAACAAACCCAAACAACAACAGTCTACAAAATAATTTGGTCACTCCAGACTGGTTTGGGTTTTTTTTTTTTTTTGTTTTCTCTCTCTAAATTCGTAAAACACAAGTTCCTTTAACACCTATTCTAGGTAATCTTTGCTGCAATAAAATCTATTATCTTCCATTTCATCCAACACGCAGACTTCTTGCTCCCTCTGCAGCAGCTGTTTGCATAGATGAACACTCTTGTGTCCTCCTTCTGTAGCCTCCTCAAAGGTAACTAGCCTTCTTGAGGCCCACTCAATACTCAAAGATCTCTGCTCATTTTCACTGCTTTGTCTTTAGTTGGTCCTCCTTGAAGTAGAGCACCTAAANGATATTGCTAATTTAGATTCAGTGTGAGACCCATTAAGAATCCCCAACCTCTCCCACAAGTTGTTCTCTGCTCTGTGTGCATTAAACCAATTTTATAAACATGTATTTACAGAATTTATTAAATTTCATTTAAAACCCTGGGATAAATAGTGAACCACAAAAAAAAAGGAAAGGTTTGTTAACATAAAGGCCATAATGTCCTTTCATTTTTCTTTTGCTGTTTTTCAATTCCTTTCTCTTTGTTTTTTCAAGGAAACCTTTTAAAGCCAGGTTTCTCTGAAGAGAGATACTGCTAGTCTGGGCTCACTTCATAAATTTTCATTCCCAATGATTTTTCCCTTTTCAAAAAAAGCATAGAAAAACTAAGGCAAAGTTACACAGGAAAAAAAAAAAAATCTTAAAGAAAGCATGCCTTAAAAAAAAAAAAAAAAAAGACTGCAAAATTCACCTCTTCGGATTCTGCAACAGGGAATCAGATCTTAACCAGGAAAAATGCATCCCCCACTTTTGTTTAAAGTGAGATTGAGAAAATACTGTACTACAGTGTGTGTACAAGTCATTAAAGAACGCACCGTGAATATGGAAAACTCCAAGTTTCTTTTTTGACCTACAAGAAAATTACTTATACATTTTAATAAACACTAAGATATTCCTGAGACATGCAGAGACCAAGGACCTAGCTTTCAGCCTACTTTCCAAAGTGTGCTGCTTTACATGGAATAATTAAAAAGTCACAGGGTCAGAAAAGGAAGAATTCCTCTATCCTACTGG
>WEKW01012273.1:30563-47716 GCA_013389905.1 Sula dactylatra | reverse complement strand
TGCATTAGGCACTGTTCGTAGTTCAGTGCAAGCTTTTTCAGGCTCATCAGAGTAAGTGAACCATAAGATGTGCACACTTGGGAAGGAATGGAGAAAATGGAGATACTAAAGGAAAAATATAAATCTCCGGCAAACTTAGCTCTCTCTTTGCTCATACCCTTTCTCCCATCCCAGTTATATTAAAGATGTTCCACTTCATCATGAACACCTGTAAATGAAAACTGTCAACCTGAAAATACACATTCTGCATTTCATGCAGTTTCAGCTGTGTGATAAGAANATATGCTAGCTAAAGGAATATGCGTACCACCTTAACTCTACCTAAATTATAATGCTAGCTTGATTAATCTAAAACCAAAAATTAATTCTGCTGTGTGCAGAATGAAAAAGACACAGGACCATTAGTGGAGACACTCATTGATATGAGGCAATATATGAAAAGTTTATATTTAAATATCTGTCTCTTTGTTTGATCTCTGAGTCTAATTATTCCACCCACCACAAACCCAGAAGAAACATCTGGGTTTGCATTTTAATAAGTCTCCTGTCATCTTAGCATTCTAGACAAGGAAAAATTGCATTAAAAACATGTACAAGTTATTTCAAGTCAGTTCAAGCTAAATATTACTGTCTCAATGAGTCGTATTTGTTTCAGTTTTGAAATACATAGGTATTCAAATTAAATAGCTCCAGGATACATGCAAAGCACTTTTTTATCTAACTCAAAACCACTGAGCTTCAAAAGTAGGCTCTTTAGAGCAAAACTCTCATATATCTGCCCTTTGGAGTTTTGTTGTGAACTGTTCTAGGGTTGTCTCAGCTATTCCCTGTCCTAGAAGCATGCCTAGCATTTCTTCTGTCCTAGAGGAAGTGGAGAACGTCTCACAGATTCTTTGAGTGAGTAACAGAATATCATTTCATGATTGGCCGGGTCAATTGGCAAAGGGATTCTGCCCAAAGATGTGAGAAGCCTTGCACAAATAACCTGGCACTGTTCAGGTGGCCTACGATTGCTCTATGAGTTGGTCTTCATTGCCAGTGCTGCTCAACTTCCAGAAGCTACTGCTCTGAGGAACTGAGACACAGTCATGAGCAAGTTTCAATGTGTTTTGAGTAAAGCTGTACCAACTTGTTCACAGACTGTAGAAGAACAACTTTTCAGTATTCACACGTCTACTGAACCAGTTTAAACATGAATCCTAGATGTGTTTTTACAATGTATTTACATACCATAGCGCACTATGATGCTATTACAAAATGCATTGGAGACAGGTTTTGTCAATGAGGAAGGCTTTTGCTTATCCACCCCAAAACACATTAAAAATAGAAAAGATCACAGGCTAGAAATGACATCTCTGAAACACAGGTTTATTCTGGAATTGCAACCAGTAACCTGGAAGAGTAATTCTGAAGACAGTTAGTGCTTTTACAGTATTGTTTCAGTATGACTTAGAGGATAAAATAGAAGCCAGCAATACATGAGCAGTTTATTATAGTCTATCAGCCTGAATTAAGACACCAGAGAACTCAGCCCTCTGGGCCAGGACATCCCAAAAGCTAACCATCTTATGGTCTTTACACCATATTTTGAGCTCTTCTATCCTGGATTCACCTAACTGTATGCCATATTTAGACTATATATTAAAGAAAAATGACAGTATATCAATCATAGCCTAGGAACCCCCTCAAAGAAATGTGGTGCTCTGTAGGGGAAAGGAACTGTCCCACATCATCTGCATTAAGAAAACAAGATGGGAAGCAAGTTCTGAACCACAACATGCTATTCAGAAGCTATTATGTGGAGAAACTGCATGTGCTGTTGTTTTGTAACTCTGTTTTTAGGCAGGAAAACAAGTTGCTGAAGCTTTACTTTACCAGAACAGGGTAATGTTGTTGGTCTTTTCCTTACTCCTTGTGTAGTGATAAGTCTAATCACTAGGCAATCACCAATAACTAGGATTGAGAACAGCATGCTCTTCCTTTGAAGCAGTAAGCCACAAAGCAGAGTCATACAGAAAAATCTTTGCCCTGTCACTAATCTATACAAAACATAAGTGTATGATTTTACTGTGGGTACACTCTGATCAATGGCCAAGCACATACAGCAGCTCATAGAAAGAAGGCAAGAAGACTCATGAATCAAGGTAAATACAGTTAAACAGATGACTAAAAATTCATGCATGCAAGCAAAGCAAAATAAGGAATTAATTCACTACTTCTCAGTGGCAGGCAAGTGTTTCACCACTTCCTGGAAAGCAGGACTTCATCACATGTAACGACTACTTGAGAAGACAAATGACATAACTCCAAATGTCCCCCCTTCCTCCTGTTTCCACCAGATTTTATTGCTGAGCATGACATCATATGGTCTGGGACATCCCTTCAGTCAGTTTGGGTCAGCTCTTCCGGCTGTGTCTTCCCCCAACATCTTGTGCACCCCCAGCCTACTTGTTGACTGGGCAGAGTGAGAGAAAGAAAAAACCTCAGCACTGTGCAAGCACTGGTGAGCTACAGACCAAACACTGGTGTGTTATCAACATTGTTTTTGTCACAGATCAAAAACATAGCACCATACATACGGTCTTCTGTGAAGGAGGTTAACGCCATCCCAGCCAGACCCAGTACAGATTTCAGCCAATGTGTAGATGAGAAGGGCAGTACTGGCTTCAGCGTAAGCAACACAAAAAACCCTTACACATCTCATTTAAAGGTGAGATAAGAGAGAGATAATGGTGGTTGGTGAGCTCAAAAGTCTAATAATTACACAGACCACTCATCAGCTGTCTCTGAGAACATTAAAATAAACCTTTTGGCAGAGGTTATGTCTGGGAGCTATTGGGTGTCCAAGGCATTAAGAAACAAGAGCAAGGCATGACACTGAAACCTCAAACCCCAGATGCCAACTGTTTTGGGAAATGCTTTCATCGTTGTTCCACACATCAGTCCTGCTCCTGGAAGACCATCATCATACCATCCCTGGGTATAAGCACCAAGTTCAAAGGCCTTGCTCCTCTGTCATTGCTTAAATACAGGCAGACAACTGTATTCATATTGAATACCTGACAATTAATGTACAAAGTGGGTTCATATAAACCCGCATGGTCATGTTCTCTATACCGCACATTGCTGTGTCACATCACTGAGATGTCTGAATCTATTATGTGCTTATGGAATGAAATAACTGCTCCCTTGTGGCAGTGTAAATGAATCTGATGGCCTTGCAATTATCTGTTTCTTAATTGTTCAAAAAAGACAAAACACTACCCTTAGATTTCACAAATTATAGGCATTATATATGCCACTGAAAAAAAGCACCTCTGTATTGGAAAATGGAGAACAAATGGGTGCTTTAACTGTGAGAAACTGCCAAGAATTTTATGCATCCTTTTATATATTCCTCTAAAGCCAGGAGAAATATTAATTCATCATTTATAAGAGAGATTACATTATTTTAATTTGGTATTTGGAAAAAAAATAAAAGAAATCTTGGATGGTGGGGTTTTTTTTAATTCTTTAATTAATATGAAAAGGATATTCTGGAAAAATATTTTAAAACTTTAGAGGTTGGAGTTCCTCATTTTTCTAGATGAGATTTGCAGGAAAACCTGACACAAATTTTCCATGACTAAAACATGAAAGGGAGTTTTACTTATCATAGTCCTGTAGTATAAACTTTATTCTCTTTAATGATTAGGCATTAGTTACTGTAGCTTTGGTCCTATTCGATTCTGTTGGATACAGACATAAAACCAGTATTTCAAAATTTTAAATTATAAGGCTACAGTCCTGTATAACAGGTACTCAAATAAGGCATAATAAATTGAAGGTTATGAAAAAATGAAAAGTGTAACACAGGCTTCTCAAAAAGCAAGTAACAAAGCACAAATGTTAGAAAGAGCTTTTAATTTTAGGTTTGAGTCCTTCAGCATCCTAATTCTAGATTTAACTTGCTTTAGGTCCACATTTAAAATTGTACAGTACCCACATTTTCACCTTGTTCTAGCTGCTTTCTCTGCTAGTGAAAAACTGATTATTTGTGCAAAATAAAATCAAAACACTGTTTGGCAGTGGCACACCAAGAAGTTTCTGAAGCATTTCTGTCCAGTACAATGCCGTCAAGGCCACTAGGAAGAAACACTTTACAGAATGCTTTGCAGAAAGCAAGTACAGCTCGATATAGTATGTATCAACTGCACAGGGTAGCCTTTCATGCTCCTAGGGGCAGCTATCTGCCATGTCCTCCCTTCCTTCCCTCCCTCCCTACCTTTGCAGCCAGCAGACTTGAGGGCAGTTGAATAGACATCCAGCAGGATGCCCTGGAGGACCTGCAGAGGGGAAATGAACCCCATGTGCTCCTCAGGCAGCCAACCAAGGTTCAAGGCTACTTGGGAAGGGGCAGTCATTTGAGGACTGAGAGGCAGAATTTGCTGGAAATAGGTCATTTCGGGTCAGTTAAAGTTTTAGCTTGGTTTTGAACTGAAGCTCCCAGAGGATCTGAGAAGCAGAGCTGCAGGCCAAGCCTTAATTCACTGTGCGGAAAGGCAAACAGAGAACTAGTCCTAATTAGATATCAGGAACCCCTTTTAACGACCTGCCCATATGTTGCTGCATAGGTCATCTATTATTATGTAAATATGCCCTCTGGGATTTGAGCTCAAAAACAACACCAGGTAGCTATTTAGAAGTGAAAAGAAGTCATACAGTCAAAATTTATGGAAGTCAGGTCATTTAAGGTAAAAGCCATGATCAATTTGCTGTTTAGGCAACAGTAGAGTGAAACTCTGTGTTATTTTTCCCATACTTGGAGGGGAAGTGCTCATAGGATTCATCTGGAGTCATGAATAGCAGGGCACAGCTGTTACAGAGTAAGAGTAGTGGGGAAAAAAGCACCATCCACTTCTGAGAAGCATGTTATAGCTCTTCTGGCCTTCTCCAGTATTGTAGAAGGTTATCTGAGCACTAACACCATTCCAGTTTTGCTGTCAAAGGTTCTATGGTGTCATATGCAGGCACAGTTTACTGCACAGTATTTAAAAGAGTATGACCAAAGTCATGATTCCCTGCAAAAGGATCATCTGCAAAGCAGATCCCCAGTTCCCAACTCAGGGCCACTTCAGGACAACTGCAAACTCAGTCATGTGCTCAGGGGTAATCTGAAGGTAAACACTTGAAGGCAACTCATACTTTTAAACTGCACATCTGATGTCATGAATTAAACCTAATTTACTAGCAGATGATGGAAGGGTGAGCTGACATCAAACAAGCCTTAATTTTCATCAGAAGTCTTACAAATTCAACAGCACTGCTCTTTCAGTGAGACACTTCCAAGTGAACCAGTACCAGAAGCTGCTGAAGAGATGTGAGCAGCATGTTGCGGTGGTAGCTGCACTGGAATTCAGACACCCTTCACCCTATGGCTTGCAACCTAGTCCTCATACCTGAGCCTTGTAAACAGTCCTGGTTCACAGAATACACTGAATCATATGGGTCTGAAAAGAGCTTTAAGATCGAGTCCAAAAGTAAACCTAACACTGCTGGTTCACCACTAAACCATGTCCCTAAATGCCACATCCAAACATCTTTTAAACACCTCCAGGGATGGTGACTCAACCACTTCCCTGGGTGTCCTGTTCCAATCCGTTACAACCCTTTCAGTGAAGTAATATTTCCTAATACCCGGTCTAAGCCTCCCCTAGTGCAACTTGAGGACTTTTCCTCTCATCCTGTCACTAATTACATGGGAGAAGAGACGGACACCCACCTCACTACAACCTCCTTTCAGGTAGTTGTAGACAGTGATAAGGTCTCCCCTCAGCCTCCTCTTCTCCAGACTAAACAATCCCACTTCCCTCAGCCACTCCTCACAAGACTT
The DNA here is from genome assembly GCA_013389905.1 of Sula dactylatra. NCBI lineage: Eukaryota > Metazoa > Chordata > Aves > Suliformes > Sulidae > Sula > Sula dactylatra. The sequence continues at coordinate 41,844 of WEKW01012273.1, read as the reverse complement.
GCTCTCTAGACCTTTCACCAGCTTTGTTGTTCTTTTTTGTGCACACCCCAGCACCTCAATGTCTTTCTTGTATTGAGGGGCCCAAAACTGAACACAGTGTTTGAGGTGCAGCCTCAGCAGTGCTGAGAACAGGGGAGCAATCTCTTCCCTGCTCCTGCTGGCCACACTGTTCCTGATACAAGCCAGGATGCTGCTGGCCTTCTTGGCCACCTGGGCACATCCATGGCTCATGTTCAGCCAGCTGTCGACCAACACCCTCAGGTCCTTTTAGGCCTCTCTTCCCCAAGCCTGTAGCGTTGTATGGGGTTGTTGTGGCCCAAGCGCAGGACCTGACACTTAGCCTTCTTCCTTGCAGAGTTTCTCCATCTTGCCATGGAGAGCCACATACACCAAATACAGACCCAGCATTTCAGGTCAAACACAAACCTAAGCAGCTTTTTAGGGAGTAACTGTCAGCAGAGCAGGTATTCCTGAACACTTTGCATACTGACCTCGTTTGGTCAGCAGGTTCAGACACCGGACTAAATCTGAAGTCAAGCATCCCCATGCATCCCTAACTGTTGCATAGCAGTCATCTAGAACAAGAAAAAGCTCAAAGGCTGCTCAGGCAATGCTGTGATTTTTAAAAAGCTGGATAATTAGTCTTGGTGACAAATTGGTGAAAGAAGAGAGCTGGCTTTGGCCCTGCCATGTCCTGTCTTGGAACAGAGACAGGCACTGGTGACAGAGAGAGCGAGCCATTGGTTGAGAAATGCCAGCTGTCCAAATGGTGGACCTCACTGTCCCCAACCCAGCCTGACTGTCTGCAGTGGAGTCTAGCAGTGGGATGAGAGATGGAGGGGAGAGCTCTTCCAGTGGCAGAAGTCTCTGTCTCTCCACCATTGGCAGGCACAGCAAGTTTAGGGGGTGGTACAGGTCCTCTACAACTCAGTGATCCTGCCTGGGCTTGGTCTCTTTTCTTACTCTTCTATAGTGGAAGCAGCCTCCCCCCTTTCCTCCCCATTCATGTGGCAGATAGCCAAATATGACCTACTGGGGGTTGTGAAAGAAAGAAAGAGCTATCATCCTGTATTGGGTTTGCATGGCAAGGTTTTGGTAGTGGGAGGCTACAAGGGTGGCTTCTGTGAGAAGCTGCTAGAAGCTTCCCCTGTGTCTGATACAGCCAATGTCAGCCGGCTCCAAGACAGACCCACCTCTTGCCGAGGCTGAGCCCATTAGAGACTGTGGTAGTGTTTCTGGGATAACATGTTTAAGCAGGGGAAAAAACTGATGTGCAGCAGCTGGAAGAGACGAGTGAGGACATGTGACAGAAACAGCCCTGCAGACACCAAGGTCAGTGAAGAAGAGGGAGAATGTGCTCCAGGCACCAGAGCAGAGATTCCCCTACAGCCCCTGGTGAGGACCACGGTGAGGCAGGCTGTCCACCTGCAGCCCATGGAGGTCCACAGTGGAGCAGATACCCACCTGCAGCCCATGGAGGACCCCACACCAGAGCAGGTGAATGCCCAAAGGAGACTGCGACCCTGTGGGAAGACCATGCTGGAGCAGGCTCCTGGCAGGACCTGTGACCCTGTGGAAAAAGAGGAGCCCGCACTGGAGCAGGTTTGTTGGCAGGACTTGTGACCCCGTGGGGGACCCATGCTGGAGCAGTCTGTTCCTGAGGGACTGCAGCCTATGGGAGGGACCCACGCTGGAGCAGGGGAAGAGTGTGAGGAGTCCCTCCCTGAGGAGGAAGGAGCAGCAGAAACAATGTGTGATGAACTGACCACAACCCCCATTTCCCCTACCCCTGACCCATTTGGGACTGGTAGGGAGGAGGTAGAGAATTCAGAAGTAAAGTTGAGCCTGGGAAGAAGGGAGGGGCAGGGGGAAGGTTTTTTAAGAGTTAGTTTTTATTTCTCATTATCCTACTCTCATTTCGATTAGTAATAAATTAATTTTGCTAAGGCAAGTCTGTTTTGTCTGCCCATGACACTAGTTGCTGAGTGATCTCCCCATTCTCATGTCAACCCACGAGACTTCATTTATATTTTCTCTCCCCTGTCCATCTGAGGAGGGGAAGTGATAGAGTGGCTTTGGTGGGCACCTGGCCTCCAGCCACTTCACCAGTGGTGACACTGATGTGTCTCCAGACACATCAACCCACTACACATCTCTTTTCCTGTCCCAGGAGAGCTCCTAAACCCTTCCCACCGCACAACTCACAAAATTCTCACTGACTGTTCCCAATCCTCAGCACATTGTGAAGTGGCCACATGTGCCTCCACATCCCTCTTTTTTCCTCCCCAGCTTTTCTCCCTCCTTCTCCAGGAACACACTGACTTGCCATCTTTGAAGGATATGTACTGGTTTGTTACTGAAGACCAAAATTCACATTTTGATGGCCCATGAAAACTCCTGTGTAATTTAGAAATACACAAACCAGCTTTAAATGGAGTTTAAAGTAGTAATACTAGTGGTTTTCTGACTACTGTCATTGTAAAGCTCTTCTTGGGTAAACCTAGTTCTGCTCTGCAGATCTATACTGCAGCCAAAACACAACTTCTGTGCAATTTCTCAGCCAGCAGTTGCAAAATTCCTTCCCCTTCTGCAGTAGTTCTGATGGCTGGTCAGTTCCTACCCCAAAGAGAAACATACCTCCAAAACTATTGTAGAGAACACAATGCTGATTACAGAGCAAGAAATACCCCTACTGGTAACAGAAAACCTTTTTTACTGCAGTCAGTCATGTTCTTAGGTCTGGAGGAACTGAAAACAAAAAATCCTTACACATGATGGATACTTTCTCATACGTTAGCAAAACATGGGTGTCTTTGTCTGGTAATGCTTAGAACATCACTACTGTCTAGGTTAGAGGACAGAGTGCTTGAAACTTCAGTAAATACCTAGACCAAATTTGGCAGCTGAAAGTGGAGTCTCTAATCAGTTCCTCTTCATTAAAGTTAATGGTTAAAATTATCTGTGTTGTTACTGTGTCCTTCATTAACATACAGGGATCAAAGAAGAGGAAGAAACAGCAGCTTTGACAAAGTTTAGAGGAGCAAGAGAGCTGGGTGAGGGCAAGTATCTGAACAAATTGCTATCTGTGGAAAGCATTAGCAGCCAGAGACGATAAGGACAAACAGAAAGTGCTGGTGGCCGAAGCATCTCAGATGAGATTCCCACCTTTCATACCCTGCACTGAATTCAGGACTCCTCAGTCCTCCTCAACCCCCTGCTGCTGCTGCCAGTAATGAGTACTTAAAGTAACTTAAAATAATTTCCCGATCTTCACTGAAAACTTTCTCATCTGATAGGCTCCCACACCATCAATAGGGAGGCAGCTACCATTAGAAATCTCTGCAGCATGCTGGCAGGTCAAGCAGGCAGCCTAGCCTCTGTCAGGAAAATAAAGTTATTTCTTTAATAGCAACTAATGCAGAGAATATCCCTGTGTTTGCTGTATTTTGTCATGACTTAGATGTAGAAATAAAGCTGGAAAGGGAAAAGATTGTTGGAGTATATTTCACCACAGTCTGTTGCTGCTATCCTCCTGGTAACTGTTCTGCTCAAGTCACAGAAGAAGGGAGGTTTCTATCAAGCTGTTTTGGGTATGTGTGATGTACAGGTGTTTATCTTACCTGGCATTCAGTGGGGAATGTATTAATCACTTTGAATCAAGGTTTTTTAGTCATTCAAGAGACGTGCTGTGTATTTCCCTTCTTTGCCAAAGACCAATGTTTAAGAGATGTTATGGAACAGTTTATGCCTTGCTCAGAGATTGTGAGATATTAAAAAAAGAGGAAGAGGGTGCAATTTAGTGCTTCACAGAACAAGCTACGCAATGCATAAATGCTGTCAGTGCATTGGCTGTCAGCCCAAAGCAATAAGATGGAAATTTGAAACACTAGGAATGAAGTCTTAAAGTTCCTATTTCATTATGCCAAAAAGCTGACGGTACTTCATAAGAACCAATTCTGTAGTTCATCATACAGAAAACAGGACACAGAAATTCTGCTCACAGCTAAAACAGGATGATCCATCCATTCATCCCCAGTCTAGCTCCAGAGTCCAGCTGACAGTGGCAGAAAATAGATATAATTTTATATTACATTATGTTTTTACTATTCAGGGGGGCTTTAAACCATGCCTTTGACCCTGTTGAAATTTCCTATTCATTCTGCAGCCTGTACTGAATACCAGTCCCAATTCTTCTCAAATGCCTCTTCATTCAAAGGTTACACCACATGGCTGTGAAGGATCATTATTTTCAAACTTTATTTCTATTATTTTTTAAAAGAGGTCCCTGATGCCCTCACAAAGGTAGATAAATATTATAAAGAAATAACATTCAAAAAAATTGAAAAGCTGTTACTTCACCACACAGTCTAATCAGTCTGGAAAAAACATTGTACATTTATTAAGTACCAGGTTTTACTCAGTGGAAATCTACAGGAAAAACAAGGGAAAAGATGCTCTTCTGCCATTCTGCTTCTTCCAGTAAATCACCATCAGCATTTATAAAAAGAGAGGACTTATTAACCACATGCTAATAATTCTGCCTTCATTTGGCATGGAAATCAGTCTCATGCATAGGAAGATTTTCACCCCTTTTCATAGAGATTGACCATATTCACCAGTGGGAACTAAACCGTGGCAAACATTCCCTGGAGAAATGTCTTTACCCTGAAAGGCAGCAGCCACTGCGGGTTCATTCTGTTTCACCACAGCATTCCTCAGATGTGCCCTTGCAGAGCACCCAACTATCTAGCACAAATGGCATTAACCCACTCCAAACTGGGGAAGCTGCTTTTTGTCCTCTATTCCTCTGCCGGCTGGGAAGATATTCACATGGGGATGTTATGGTATGGTGCTTGCAGCATGTTAATGTTGTGAACCCAAAGGTAAGCTCAGCACAGGTTCTGCTGCTCTACCTGTGTCAAGGTTTGCTGGAAAAGGACAACTGTGCTCTACAGCCCACGCAGTAGATCTGTTACTAACTACCTGAAAACCCTAGATTTGTTCTTTAAGTAGTTCATGAAGCCAAAACGACCATGAAAGGATTGTGCCTAACAGTTTCACAAAAACATGTAAAAAATGATCATAAAATCACAAGAGTGAACACACCGTTCAGTCTTACTCTAGTTACCCATTTGTGGAATAGCTGCTACAATTAAGTGTGAAATAAAGAACTAACAGTTGCTCCAGATTTAGCCATAACACATTGGCAATAACACTGTAGTTAGCCTGTTAACAGAAATTTAATTACAAATGTATTAACTTAAAACTCTGAGATCTGGTCTTCCCACAGCATCACTGCATCAGCAGAAGATACTGGTCACTTGAATTTTTTCTTTTTAATTTGCAAGGCCAGCAATATGTTTTTAGTGGCTTGGTTCTGTTACAGGAATTAAAAAATAGAGTAAATTAGCTGATGTGTGGCATGTACTCTACATCTAACTGCAGTGAAATTGCTCCTAATATACAGGCCAAACCTTCCACAGCCAGAGGCTACTGACTATAGTTTGCTTATTTGTATGGTTTTCACAGAAATTGCAGATATGTTTCAGTGCTGGTGTGCTGATACACTAAAAAAATGATGTTAAATATCCTGGCTATATCACCTGCATCATCATACAATTTACATGCATATCCAAGGGAAGAAAATAAGGGGTTACTGTTGTCTATTACAGAAATAATCATGCACATATTAGAAGAGAACCTGCTTCAGACTTAACTGGTGGTGATTTCTGAGCTTGTCACTATGTCCCCCTCTGCAAAACAGCATTGTACTTCATACAATAATGCAACTGAAATACCAGTAGTAAAACAGCCTTGCTCTTTGTGCAGCCCCCTCACTTCCAGCTGGAGCACATGTTCTTTCCTCTAGTAGCTCTTCACCCACACAGCAGAGTATTGTCAGGGAAGGCCAGAACTGAGATGCCCCCATAGCGCTTTCATCCTTGCAGCATGGAATTTGTATTGATTTTAAGTGTTTATTTCACATACAAGTTTTTTAACTGCAGAAAGTTTTGAAGTTGTTAATTTAGTTTAGTTCATCTACCCAATTTTCCTTTTGCTTTGATTCTACAGCCTGCAGCCTAGCACTTAAATGCCCATTCTTCTTTCAATGTATTTCAGTAGCTGCTTGTATTTTTATGTGTAAACAAACATGCTCAGTACAGTAGCTGGAGGTTTTTTCGGTTTTCTATCATCCAGGCTTTCATAGAGGGCAGGGCCTATATCATAACAGTGTTCTCATTTTCCATATATCTGCAGAAATAGAGATTTTGTAAATCAGCGAGGGTAATACCACCACAACACCCCCACCTAGCACACGGGATGCTGGCTAGTGAGTAACTTCTTAACTTGGTAACAGTAAAATATATTTTCTGCAAATCCAATCTGCTAAATGATATTTCAGAAAAGGGATATTTTGAAGACTAGCTATTTGCTCTGCTTAAAAATATTTTAAAACCTGATCATTTTGTAATTCCTGGTAAGAGGTGTCTCTAAGAATGTTGTGTCTGAGATAAAGATGGGAGTCCTGAGATGCAAATCCAAGCATATTTCTCCATTCTCCTTTTCTCTTTCTCTCCCATACAGAGCTTTTGTTTTTTAATGTAAGGAAAATATTCAATTATTTTCTATGAAGCAGGTCACTGTATTCTATTATGCCAGTCTGCAACCAAAAATTTACAAGCTCAAGGTCATCAGCAGGACACAAGTCATGAGTGGGAAAAGACATGATACATAATGGAACTGTAAAAACACAATTCCATGTTGCTGTAGTGACAGGACAAATAGAAACAAGACACTGAGAAACACTTTCAGACTGAGATTTCTGTCCACAGTACACAGAAGGTTATTTGGCAGCTGTCTTATCATTGGAGTGCTCTGAGTGAGATGGGAGCCTGAGCAGCCACTGCTTGCAGTGGCCACACAACAAAAAAATTACTGCAGCCAGCAGCCTCCGTGCCTTACAGTCCCAACCAACAGCTGCAGGTAGCTAGGGCAATGAAATCTGTGCACAACCAAGAACTAATCTGGATTTTGGCATACAATAATGAGGAAAAGGAAGCTGACATGGAGTCCTGCAGTAGTTTGCCTTACAGTCAAAATGGTTCATCTGGTGCAAATATCTCTGGGAAATCAAATTTCTCTGGTTTTTGGTTTTTTTGTTTGGTTTGGGGTTTTTTTGGTTTTGTTTTTTTTTGCAATTCAATTATCAGTGATGTAATTTTGCCTAGTTTGAAATAAATCCACCTTACGGTGAAGACAGTGTTTAAGCCAAATTTTCCAAATGTGCCTTGCTATCCGACTGATCACCAGAGAATTTCTAATGAGTACCTGACACTGACAGGTTTTTTTAAAAACTAGTTGTGTGATCTGTTAATGTTTAACCCAGTGAAGTCACACTGATATTCGATTTTGTCATTTCATTGCAAGCAAACTATTTTAATTTGAATTTATTTTTACTTTATGCTTGTTTCTGAACTTTTAGAAGATTCATCCTTGCATGCTTGCCTCACTCTGGCACAGATGTCATTACAAAGCTATTAAGAATAACTAGGTTTCAGTTACACCTGACATTAATTTACAGAAAACTTCATATGAACAGAAAAAGATGGCTCAAAAAAACAAAGCTAGAGGAAGCCAGAATATTTATGATAGTGAGAACATGCTGGACAAGAAGGTTTTGTTTGTTAAACCTTTGTCTCCAACTTAGGAAATGTAAAGTTCTGGACTCATGCTAACAAGGTTCTCCCACCCAGCAAAAAAAGACCCTAATTAATACATATCAGGCTTTCACAGATTGTCATATTCCTACATATGCTATTTAATTTTTCAAAAGTGTGAGAAGCTGCTTCTATTATAAGAGTTCAAGAAGAAAAATGCATACAACAGTATATTTTGTGCAATTAATGTGCAAAAATTGCACACAAAATGCAACGGTATTGAGGAAGTAGGTATATGGGAATTTTTCTAAAATTACATAATAAAAACCTGAAAGTTGCTCATTCTTCTTTTCTCTCATCTCTTTAATATTGCTGTTCTAGGGTTTCACAGTCAATTGCTATTTAAAAAAAAAAAAGCAACATATCTTCCTACTATTGGAATTGTTGAACTGTCTGTTTCTAAGCAGTAATGCAGAAAAGCACTAGGAAAAAATAAAATTTAAAAAATTTAAAACCTCATAAATTTCAAGACAATCTCTAGCATGCTCTGAATAATAGAGACTGTTTAGTGTCTTGTAATCCTTTCCAAATATTTTTGCAAATTCAGGCCAGGCAACTTTAAAAGCATACTTTATCTATCAGACCTTAAAAAAAAATTATGGAGTGATAGAAAGGACCTATAAAAACAAATAGGAAAAATTTTAGCATTCTGGTCTCTCAGCTTAGAGCAGGTTATGGTTCCAAACAGACCTATTGAAATGAGTGGGGTGGAGTACTCAATGGCATTCACACTAGCTTCAGAGAAAAAGAAAAAAACCCCCAAACCTCAGGGGTGCATGCCATCAATATGTTGGCAGGACATGTAGCATGGAGAAAAATATCCACCTGCACCCTGTCAGTGTGTGCAGCTGGTCGGGGTCTAACGGAATATATTTCAACCGCCAGCACGTGCCAGTAGTTTTTCTGCTTGCCATTTCATGGGGTCCTTGCTCCACTTAGTTGCCTTCCCATTCTTTCACTTGTAGGCAGATGTAGTCCATTTCAACCACTTCATCCATTTGCATCCTCTCTTGACCCATGCATGTGTCACTTGCCACACTCCATGATCAAAAGGCATTAGAGAGCTTTTGCCCTTTGGAGCCCCAAGCATGCTTATTATATTTATGATGGAAACAAACTATCCCCAACACTGATCTAACTAAAGGACAGTCCTATTCAGCAGAGACTTAAAAGTAGCCTTCCTAAAGTCCTGTAACTTCAACAGAGCATTATTGTTTTAAAATATTTGCTTCAGTGTTCAGTTGAATAGGAAAGTCAGAGCTGGGGCTCTAAATAGTTTTTCAGGACTAAGAAACCCATCTATTCTAAGTTTTAAGGAAGAGCATATAAATACCCAAAGGCCAAAACACACCTCTCCTTTATATGTCAGATGCACTGTAATTGTAAAATTAGAGTTGATTAGATTGCTGACAGTCCCTAGCATATACAATGTTGCATTTCTTCGATAGGCAATGTCAGAGAGTAAACAGACTCTGTCAGCAAACTGATTAGGACCTGACCTGATTCCCCTTAAGTAGCAAACCTGGTTTATTCATACTGCTTAAACATCCCTCCCATATTTTGCTCTCCATTGTTCATTTCAGTTTCATTCTCTTGAAACCTTGGTTCCAGTGACAAATCACTTGATGTACAATTAGTAAAGCCTACCATAAAACACAGTATTAAGCACTATATTTCCCAAGGAAGTGTTTTTTTTCTGAATGTTTACAAGTGAATTTTTCAGTTTGGGTAACATAAGATCATTTTGTGGAATATATGTCAGCTTTCTGTAGTAAATCTGAAGATGTCTGAAGTGGACCTCAAAAACAAAGATGAAATGAAAAGAAAAATGAAGCAAACAAACTCATGTGAGAAATTCAAACCAAACATTAACCTTGACCCCATTTATTTGCCATGCCCAGTACCATTGTTTTTAAGATACTGTTATTTTTCACTCCAATCCATATATCTTCTTCTTTTCCATATCTCAACAGTCTTTTTTCCTGAAGCATAGCCTATTCTGAAAAATGCTTCCTTTTTTCACCAAGCCATATTTATGCTAATGGCAGCTAGTAAATCTTCTTGCAGTACCTCTTGCCAACCTTCACTGTTTTTTTCAAGGTTTTGTATAAAATTATCAAGTCAGAATTACTCAAAAGGCTCATTAAGACCAAATAAATTTACAAGCGACTGCTGTTGCAATATAATCTGCAGGAAAATCTCTTGCAATTGAGTCATCCAGCAGAAATCTAGATTTTCAGCGTTCACTTCCATGGGAATACCTTTGGATCTACCCTGACTCACAAGCATTTTAGGTGGTATTTAAATGACCCACCAGACTGCATTGTCTGAGCACATTGTCTGTCTCACTATCTACAGATATATATATATATATCACCTTAAGAATATTTTCACGAGTATCCAAGAGATTTTTTTTTAATATAATGATACTTAAATAGCCCTGCATCACCAAGATCCAAGCACTTTCATGAGCTCATACTCCATGTGAATAAGAAACACAGGAGTGAAAGATACAGTGGAGTAAGAGATACAGTGGAGTGAAATAGCTCAGAGCAGTAAAAGGTCCCTCCAGTCTCATTTTTAACCATTGTTAAGCTATTGTGACCATTTTCAGAAATAGCTGTATTGAAAAAACGAATGAGTTTTCTGCTCAAAACTTGCATCTGCCCTAACATGCAGGCAGCCTTGCAGGTCTCACGTATGTTCCACACAAAAACATGCCCCTTCACCACACACTCTAAATTAAGAAGATGACACAAACACTCAGAGCTTTTCATTGTCCTTATTTGGTCTGTATAGTCTGAAGGAATAAAAAAATTTCCCTGTCCAAAGTTGAATGAACGTATCACCGACAATGCTGCCTTCCAATTATTTTCTGCTTGAGAAAATTATGCCCTTTGATTTGCAAATTCTCCCCAACATCTGCTTGTAGTATAGAAATCTGTGGGCTTATTTGCCACTTTCTTTCCTCACATTAAAATCTTGCTGGCAGATGTCATGTTGAATCAAAAGGGTCTGGCAAGTTGTGTTACAGATATATTGTGTACATCTTCCAGTGCATTTTTCCACTGAAGTCACTTGCTGGCACTAGCATCTTCTGGCAAACACCAAAAAGCCAGTAGGCCCTCCCTTTCTGTATTCTGTGCAGAGCACTGGGAGTAGGAGAGTCTGTACTGCCATACTCCCCGTGGATATAAACCCCCCTTTACAGTGTTTACCATTAGTGATATCCTGCATTCCTCCAAGCAAGAATGAAAATGACAGATTTCTCCCTCATACAGTACACTCAATGAGTTTTTGAAAGCTGTATACATGAATCATACAGAAAGGACATTAAAGTACTCAAGCAGAGCCCTTTTCCACCTAACAAGGACATACAGAATTGCACTTTGCCAAATAAAGTTCTTAGGAGTTGTCCTGATTTAGGAAAGTGCAGCATAGCAGTCTCTTCAACCTGTTTTAGAAGACGACTGAGAAAGACCATGACTATACCCACTTCCACCATGACAAGCCACTTACATGATTATTTCAGAGAATGTCTGAGATCACAGTATCTGATCCAT
>WEKW01012273.1:14817-24861 GCA_013389905.1 Sula dactylatra | reverse complement strand
TGTGACTGAGCCAAAGAAGGAAGATGCATTTTCTCAATAGATACAGGTTACCAGAAAATTTAAAGGCAAACAAGAACCCTTTTTTCCCTGAAAAAAAACCCTATCCCTAAACAAAAAAGTAAGACCCATGTCATGTCTCTCGGATTTCATTTGCTTCTTTAAGAATGAAATACAACATGAATAATTAGTTCAGAGAGAGGCAAACACATAGGTGTATTTAGACATCTGTAGACATTTGTATATATTTATGCACATTAAACAGGCATAAATCAACATTTTATGTGCTTTTCATTACTCAAAAATGTCTGATGGAGCTGAGCTGCAGTTTGACATTGAATTGAAGGTTGGGGAGAATTTACTATTGATTCTACAAATGATCCACGTTGTTGACAGGAAAGGAAAAAGGGAGTTCATGTAATAGAATTTTGAAACAGACTGTGTATAGAGCCCAATAATACAAATACAAGAAGCAAAGCATGTTGACTGCTTGAAAAATGTATGCAACCTACACTAAAATAAACAATCAGCACAGCAATTAACCTACCATAACAGTATGAACAAACATTGGATAATGCACCCTGTAGGACAATGCCACATGTCTTGAAGAAAAGCGATGTCACTGAAATAGCTACCTAGTAGAAATCACTTTTGAGCACTTCAGCAGTGCCTTAACACTAAATACCTCCCTGTTGCCTGGGAAAGAAAAGCTATGTACATGGGAGGGCCTGGGTGGGGTGTAAACTTTCTGAGAAGTACTCCCATCTGTCACCTATTAGTTACAGAGGTCAAGTTTTGAGAGTGTAATCATGCCACTGAATGCAATATGATCTGAGTCACAGCCATCATTGGAACTGCTTTTAGCGATATGTCAATCGACATTTTGTTTTCACACAGTGGTGAGAAACAGCTTCTCAGAATGGCCAGGCCATTCTGTTAGATTGAAAGATCTGGAGCTGAACATTTACATGAAAGGACTATGGGTCCAAATCAAAAGCTATCTCACTGAGTTGCTCTTTAACTTCCAGAATCTAAACCCAAGACCAATAGCTCTTGTCTTCTTCTTCAGCCTGTAAGAACAAAAAAGAAAAGGTTAGACATACAGCATTATGATTAGGTCACACTAAATTCCGAGAAGCACCGTACCAGAATTAATCTATGACTTCCTACCTATTAAGTCCAAGCATGAAACCTTTCTTGATGCAACAGTCTGAACTCCTGAGTCTGTATGAACATAATATGTTTGTCACAGGGAATATAAATGCATCATTAGACAACTGTTACAAATTACGTGATGGATAAAAATCAAGCAGCATGAAAAGTTATTATGTATAGCTGTAAATCACTGGATTTCAAAAATATCATGAGGGACTGCTGAAGTCACATCAGCTGTTTTAAATGCATGGAGCTGGGGAAAGCTTGGTTAATAACTGATAAAGTGCTAACAAGAAGGAGAGAAGGAGAGAAAGCTGAAAAATTAAATAACAAAAAGATAGGGGGGAAAAAAGGAAAAAAATAAAAGAAGGAGAGAGCCTACTTCCACAGAGCAATTTTTAAGTGAAAGTGGCAGTTATTGCCATTTGACTCATTACAAAAGTCTAGCTATTAACGTAGTCAGAGATAACAACTCCTAGCATATTTTTGCAGACATTTTGCTGTTGTTTTCACCCTGGAGGGGTGGCCCTGGAGGCTTGCTTCAAGCAATGTGTTTTCAGCAGTCAGTTCAGACAGTGCATTCAATTCAAGTCCAGCAAAATTTTGCAAATAAGTAACCATTCCTTAAAAAAAAAAAATCTTTATTCAAGTTGATCTTTACCTTTTATACAACCTTCTTCTGGGTAAGTCTGGGTGGGCTCACTTAGCCATATGAAAAGGTCCTGCAGGCAAGATTCATGCAACTAAAAAATATGAAACTGCTGTTTCTCAGTTAACACACACAAAAGAGGTAGGATTCAGGTCTTCTTGCCACCATGATAAGGCACTCAAACATCCTTTGCTGATGAGGCAAGCATCAGTGAACTGGGGGAGAAGAGTCAGTGCCTGGAGCTCCCCAGGCCAGATTCTCAGTGTTACCAAGCCACCTTCTGCTACCACCTCCATCCACTGGTGACTTAGTGGCACTCAGGAGTCCTTAAATTAACCTGTCTGCTTTCTTTCTTTAGACTTTGCACTTCTTATGTAGGTGTTTTCCCTCTAGGATCCTCGTATACCTGATGATCCTGTTCCAACCACCCTCCCTCTGCCTGTAATCTTATCATCCTTATCTCTCTGCAGACTTTCTTCCTGCTTGTCCTCGCACCCTCTTAGTGCTCTCATTTCTCTGAGAAAGGGTTGTGCACCTGGGTGGGATCAGAGCTGGATCCCCATCCACTAGGAATCCCATGTCAACAGCAAATGTTACTGTGAGCCAGGGCTGCTCATGCAGAGCAGGCACCTATCCCCCAAATGCGGCACAGTATTTTTACAAGTGTCAGCGGATGCATATCCAGATGTTTGCTTCCAGAAATCCTATCTGCAATTTTCTTCACTAGCTGAGGGGAAGTTAAAGTCTTGGGAGCAACAGAAGAATCGCTTGCTAAGAGAATACGAAGTGACAGAAACCAGGCTGGACTGCACAATATTCTTAGTGAGACAGGAGGATGATCCCAGTGCTTGAATTCAGGTTTTAGGAACTGCAAAATGAACTCCCCAGAAAAAAGGACAAAGTTTTTTGCATAATGCAATGTTATTATTTACATTACCTGGCAACCAAGACTGTACTAAAAATTCAAATGAGTTGTCTGTTTTAGAGAGTTCAAATATGTAGGAACAATACACAGTCAAAATGATTAAAGGTAGGAGTGGCTGTAGTTTCTTTCTACTGACTCATTTGACCCTCTCAACTTCCTGATTCCTGATTTTCTTTTTCTTTTTCATGCCTACGCTGTCCCTTTTCACACATCTTGTGTTCTGTTTTGTAACAAGACTCACAAGAAAGTTAAATAAGTCAAGAGGAGAGAAGAAAATCAATCACCTGCTGAAGATTTAAGAGCAATGAACCCAACAAGGCATACCAGTGTAAACCTAAATGTGTGAAGAGAGTTCAGTGAAGCTAAAGTGCTTCCATGAACTGCAGACAAATTTCCAGAACCTCAGGAGTTTACTTAGGCATCTTTTTACCCTTGAAATTAATGGGAAATCTTACCCTAAATATTGTTCCATCCCTAAATTTATACAAGGAAACAAGGCTGGCCATAGACAACAATCTAAAACTGGTGTCATGTGGAAAATGGGCCCACCATTCAGTATGATCCCAGGCGGGAGCTGCTATTTTTTGGCTAGTGATCCCTGTGCTGTTTTAGTATTAACTGGGAAGACTTACATAAACACAGATTCAAATCCTACACACCAAAGCTGTCAGACTGAGTGCATGTGCAGACTGCCTGTGAAACCAGAGGCACAGTTTCCTTTCTCTGCCAGCACTGCTGCTCTGAAATGCAGTTAGAAACAGATTCATTCACAAGGCAATGTTCAAGATGATATCTGCCTCTAAGAAAATGGGTAGGAAGCATTGATAGTTCCCTTTTCACAAGACTTTCAGATTCTTAAGTGGAAGGCACAGCAAAGCATTCCTGGAAAAAACAAACCCAGAAAATTAATTTTTTTGGGGCTGAGTTGTCTCTTACTTGCCAGTGGAGATGTCTCAGATAAAGCACCTTAAATGACACTGAACAAATGTGTTTAAGCAGCTCAGTTCCACCTGTGCCTTTTTTTCACAGATTTTCTGTAGGCAAATATATTTTTCCATGATTCAGAGGAAGGAAACTTCCTTAGTTTGGGGCCCAAGCTTAGTGCCAAAGCACTAAGACCTTCAGCTGAGAAAAGAAGAACAGGCTCAGGACAAAAAGTTGTTCAGAGAGTGAGACAGAGACAGAGAAAGTCCTTTTATGACCTCTTTTTCAAAAGCACAGTGCAGTAGCTAAGCATTAAATAACAGCTTAATAGGTTTTCATCAATGCAGCAAAATAATTATCTGGGAAAAGTTATATAACCTCCAACAAACAAGGTCAGAGATCAAGGTGTTTTTGCATGTGGTCTGCAAGATTCCTTCCCGCATGAAATAACTTCTTGGATAGAAAAAACTCATCATCTTTACAGTGCTGGACACAAATGACCTATTATTTTAGCACCAATTAAGTTTCCTTCATGCAGAGACTAATAGGGAAATTCATTATACAATCCCATCGGTTATTCTACTTCTCTGCTACAGGCATATCCATAATTCCACCCAACTGCATCTTTCTTTATTTCAGGAGCCAATTTAAAAGAGTTACTTTTTGTTCTTTAGTTGAAACAAAATACCATGGGCCTATCCCAATCTGTTCCACTGATTTTCTTTTCTCTTTTTCCTGGAACGTGTAATTACTGCCCTTTTAACAGAAGAGGTACCAGGGCAAAGTTAATCAAACCCACTGGTTAAGATCCAGTCAGCAGCCAAAATCCAGATACGAATAAAGGGCTGAACACCATGTCCTTGCAACAGCAGCTGCGAGTTTCAATTATTAACCCATCACAGATACTGCATTAAATAGATCGTTACTGTTCTCAGCAACCATAACCAAGTTAACTTCACATGGCAACTGTACATGCAACTTATCTGAGGACTGCTGCTTACCTGGCTCTACATATTTCACCTTCAGCGTGGATATAGGAACAATTCTGGCACAACTTTCTATTTCTTTGCAGTGCCTCAGCTGAAGAGGTTTTATTTTCCTCTTGCTGAGATTCTGCAGTTTCTGACACTAAGCAACAGACTTCCCAGGTGAAATACTGCCTTTCTTAAAACCAGCCAGACAGTTGCAATCAGGTTCAGTGTGGTCAGGATTTATTCTGCAGAGCTTTGGACTTCACATTCAAGTGTGTGCAGAGCAATAGGCACTGTTGCATATCACAGAGCTGAAAGACCTACAACAAGGGGTTTTTTTCAGTCTTTCAGAAGGCCCTTGCCAAGTTTGGGGCATCACTGCAGGGTGCATGGATAATCCCAGTTTAAGTCTAGGGCTGTGAGCTAACAGAAAGAAATGTCTGGCTGACATGTTTCAGATGCTGTCCTGACAGCCATTTCCCACCACCTCCCTCTCAACCCTGAGGTCCTAACAAACTGAAGCTGCTCTTTGGGCTGACAGTTTGGCCACACTGGTAAGGGGTAACATATGGAAAATTCCCAAATAAATAGAAAAGTTAGAGCACCCACCACCATTCAATTCTGTGTGTTTACTTGAAGCATAAGGCCACAGGTTTCAAGCTCAAGAACAGCTACAATGGAATTTTTAGCCTATATCTGTGATCTATTTTCCATGCCAGCCATATCAAAACCAAATCCCAGCTCAGTTTGTCAGCAGCAGTCCCAAAGTCTTTGAGGACTCCAGATACGACCATCAATTTTTAAATCATCCTTCAAGTTTCTTTGAATGTTTTAACATCTCTCTTGTGATGATAATTTCAAGACCAAATACAACTTCCCTGGTCAATTCTGTATTAGATCCAGTAAGTTGTTACAAATTTTTATTTTCTCCTACTTGAATGCTTTTATTGAATCAAATTGGCTCTGGTACTACAGCCTTTCCAGCCCTATTTACTATTAATTTACTATTAATTTACTACTAATTAAGGGGGAAGAATGGCATCCCCTTTCTCCACGGAAATCTTACAATAGCTTATACAGTTTAGATTTGCTAAACAACTCACATAGCTTCATAATTCCCTCTTTTACATTAAGTGATGCAATTAGTGAGCAACACAGGCAGTCTCACACTCTACAAGGTGCCAGCCCAAAGAGCATTTCAGTATTTTGCATAGGGCAGTACATAATATCCTTTGTCATTAAGGCAGCTGTGAGCTGGTACCTCCCCTGGTAAGTGCTCCAGTGGTGCTGTTGGTAAACCGCTTAGGGTCAGCCCTTTTCGTTACTGTGCTGGGAAGTAACATGTCCCTGAATGAAAAGTATTACCTGCCTATCCTGAGGAAAATATTCAAGATTTTGGATCCTGGAAGGACTGAGGTTCATAGTCTACATGGGGTGAAATGTGAGGTGAGAGGTAAGGTCTAAGAAAACAATTCAGTTAACTAATGTAGGTGGCTAATTAATCTGAGACCAGTTTGTAAGTGATCTACTTGTGGGTGTTTGCTTTTTCCTATATTTTTTAAAAAGACATTTGGTAATCTCAGTGGACGTGAAAATAACAAAATATTTAAGCCCCCTGTGAGCCAGGACTTTTCTAAGTTAAGGAAGTGACATTTTGAATAAAGTGCCTCTTTCAAAACTTTCTAAAAAAAAAAGTACGGATATACAAGAAATCTCTCAGGAAAACACTATACTGTGAAAGTTTCTTCAACTAAAATAGTTTTGGAGTTTCTTTGGTCACTGTGGCTGAACTAATTCTATCATCTGTATTCTCTAGTGGTCACTGCCATGTGGAAAGGATCTGCTTCTGTCGTCATCTTCCTGCACATCAAGCACAACAAATGGTAACTACTCCCTTATCCGTGTTACGTGTTTTGCTGTTGCTGTTGTTTTTGAGGAGGCAAGGGGAGCGGGGCCTGGGGGCTAAGGACATCTGTAACCTAGCTCAGCTTTCTTTTTAACTCTACTCACAGGTCACTGGCCATTTCCAGAATGCCAGCAGTCAGTCCATGGTGCTCTTCCAAGTCCAATGTCTCTACTCTCATTTCCAATCTGGACAAGCTGTCCCGCAAGCGGAACACAGTCCCATGACACAGTGCCTGCTGCTTCTCATCTGTCCTGGAGCATCTGACCCAGCCCTGCGTAGTCCAGCAGCCCTCTGGCATTTGACCTGCCTTTGCTCTGCTGTGCCATGTGATGTGGAGCATCACAGGATGGGATCTCTGCTGACACCAAAAAACAGTACTGCTGATAGCAAACATGCACCAGCTTATGGGCTAGACCAGTCCCGATTCTCCAGTCTGAGCTGTAATGCCTTTTGAACAGAAGCAAGTGGCCACGCATTGTACCTGGCAAGCAGAGGCTATTATCTGGTCCTTTTCATTCCCCTAAAGGAAATCTATATATAATATAGATTCTAGGTTTTAAATTATCACTATAATTTTTGAGTTGTCACAGTGTGTTTAAATGCAACACTTCTGTGCAGTAGAGAACAATAATGTAATAAGATAAGATGGAGAATAGCTTTAATAACATGCAAATATGTATCCATGGCAGTGAAAAGGAAGTTATTAAGATAACTCCTGAAAGCAAACACTTTGAAGGTACTTGGAGTTGGGAGAAATTATCTGGAGGTTGTAACAAGTAAGTGTTTGAGGACCATTTGACTTTAAAGCACTGTAAGAGCTTTTGTTCTGAAGAGAGTTTATAATGACTCATTGCAATCTGCTTTATATGGCTCCATATTTCTAAATATTGCATCCAACAGCAACCAGATGAGGGTAAATACAATTAAAACAGTGTGCATGTATATATATGCAAACTTATATAAAATAGCATATCTATACACTATATATGCTTTTATATAGTGTGTATATACTATTCTATATTCTACATATATATGTACACTATAATACAGTGTACACTACAGTATACTCTAGTGAACATATGGTATATATATACACTACATGTACACTAAATATACAGTATATACTATATACTATATAGTCTATGTATATATATACTATATGTACACTAAATATACACTATATAATTCAGGATTCATATCTTACTACCTTAGAAATACTGAAGTGAAAACACAAAGGGTAACCTGTGGTTTTGTGACCACTCACAGAGACACAACAGAGAGAAAAAAGAAAATCTCTCCTCTTCCTGCGATGTCTCCATTAAATAAATGAAGCATAAGAAACAACATCAGAGGCTACTGATCACAAAGGCAGCAATCTAGTGAAGATTGTTCCACTTCACTAGTTCTTCCCTGAACTGCTCCAGCGGTGTCTCAGTAATATCTTCACAGCTAATCAGGGCAAAGTGACACACAGAGCTAACAACCCTTGAAAATCTATCACTGCCATGTTCAGCAGCTGTTGAAAAGCACAGAAAAGAAGGAAAGGGTAAGAAAGCCAGAATTTGCATTAACCTAATGGTGCCCGCTGGCCCTTATCACACGTATCTGCAGTTATGATCTGTGAAATGCTGCCGTTCATCAGGGTGCAAAAACCATTGTCTGAGCAGGATGTAAAACCCAGCGTTTGGCGGGACCAAGCTGGAGCACAGTTCTTGGAAAGTCCTCTTGCCTGAGAGCAACATGGCACTATGCCCTCCCAGAGAAACACGCTGAGTTTCAGACTTTGGCAGCATTAACATCTGCACTACTTCTACCCACTGTGGGCAAAACACTGCAGCGCACTTCATCTGCCTGAACCCACTTGTTCGTTCCTTCACCACCTCTGACTTTCTGGCTAGAGCAGACAGTATTGATTTCAACCCACAAAGCTCTAAACAAAATTTGGGCTTTGCTGATTTTCCAACTGCTCATCCCTTTAGCATTGCAGCTTTCCTGATTACAGAGGACAGGCAAGTGTACCTTCTCAGAAGTTCTACTTTATAATCTTGCATGTGAACCTCATTCCCTGTATAGCCCTTAAAAAAGATAGAATTGTTGATGGACTCAGTGTAACTGGTAATAAGTATAGGTCCTAGGTCCAATTCAAAGAGAAGGTGACTAATCTTTGGCAAAGAGCCAGGAATGTCACTTCCTAGATGCTGTTTATGATTCACCATACTGGCTTAATACATTAAGCTGAGGACTGATTTGTGAAACTGCGGTGGCCAAGCAGTAACTTGGAGAGACTACTCTACATGTTGTGGAGATGTATATTTCAATGGCACTTCCTGAACACCATCTAATATTTCCTTCCTAAAACATGTGCAAAGAAAAAGGATTCATTCTTTTAAGGCTGTAAAACATGGAATCATCTATGTTGAGGATGGGACTAAAACACATACTTAAATCCCATCACTCAGATGCTGTTCTGTACAGGATTGCACAAGCTTTACCTAAGCCACAGCCCAGCTCCTCCCTATTTGCATGCAGCCTTTTACACGCAAACACATTCATTATGTCCTTCGTCTGAAACAGGTTAGACCTGGACCTCAAGTGAATGCTACCTCTCTTTATCAAGGAACAGATATTGTAATAATAAATCTGTTGGTTGACAGTTGTCAACAATTTTGATTGCTAACAACAACTTCCTTCTACTGTCAAAACTTTATTTCAAGTATATGTGTTTTTGTCTAGATTTCCCTTCATTAGCACTTCAGTCTGGATCAGGAGTTCACTCCTAAAGCACGTCTTTGACCATACTAATTCACCTCATGTAGTGGATCACCCAAACTGGACACCTTTTGGAGGAGACTAAAGCTGAAGTTGTGCCACAAGAGCAGTTAGCTGAAGGAGCCACATGAGAATTAATCCAGAATAGATACACTGAAATATAAATAAGATGGATATCAGGTCTTCAGAAACAAGTTCCACCCTACAAATTAATTTCTTTGGAAACACGTATCTTGTAAATGCGGCCTCCAGTTTACCTACATCTCCTGTTGGAGTGCCTCTCCAAATCTTCTGGAGTAATCAAGTCATAACTGAACAGCATTGTGGCAAGTAGATCTCAGCCAAGTCAAGCATTGGAATAACCTGAACTGGCAGCTGTGCCTGTTTTTAACTATATGACTTCCTCAGGATGATACCTGAAGCCTCTATCAAAAGTGAAAAAAAGTTGTGAATTCCATCACATAGTCGGGAACAGCAGACAGTCCTTAACACATGCTGAGACTTCTCTGGTAATTTACATCCTATTTGTCCCAGATAAATAAAAGCATTTAGTAAGGATTTTCTTTATAATCCATCAGGATATTTGAACAAGTTTTTTCATAAAGTTCACAAATTTATACCTTTAATGGGTGGACTCCTGTAGCTGGATTTGCATCACAACTACATTTTGGCTTTAAAAACATATATTTGGATGCAAAATGGGCACTTGCTCTGACTCCTTGAAGGCCAGGGAGCCCTGATGCCACCT
>WEKW01012271.1:35681-48570 GCA_013389905.1 Sula dactylatra | reverse complement strand
GATTAAATAGTCACTGGCTGCACTAAAGAATTACAGTCAAAGAAACTGAGACCATTTAAATGATAAAACTTGGTACTTCAAAGTGCTAACTAATTATTTGGAACGACCAATATTAAATAGATCAAGAACATGAACTAACTGGACCTTGCAGCAACTTCTGTCCACTCAGGAGCAAAACATTTAGCTCCACTGCAACTTCCAGAAAACAGTGAAAACTGTGTCAAGGGGAAGCTATTCTTGAAGCAACTTTACTCTGCCCTCTTTGAGCTGAACTATGTTGATAATACACATACTTAAATACTATTTTTGGTGGTTTTGAACACAGATGCTGCAGAACACTTAAGAGACTGAGAGGCACTGAAGGATAAAATGGTAATATTTGACTTTGGTCATGAAAACAAAGGATTTGATATGAGTACCTTTCACTCAAGGCAGTAAGCCTGCTTCATGTAGCCAACAAACATTTGCTAAAGATTATCGCTTTCTCAGTCTTGCCTTGAAAATTCTTTTCCCTCACTCCCTCAGTTAAAAACAAAGCCACTGCCACACATGTTATCACACAGCTCTCAACTGCCAAATCAAGAAGATCCTTGAACAGTATGGGGATTATTATTATGAAAACTAATCTGTGGTAGCCAGGACAGAAAACAGGTATCTCAATATACACAAATTGGCTTTAGTCATCACAATTACAGGACTCCATGTATTCACTTAAGTTAATCCCTCTACCTATCTCAGCTTTGTATTACAAAATTCAAGTGTTTAGAAATATAGCTGAACTCAGTTTTCACCAAATTAGAATATCCAATTGTCACTTAAGCATGGAGACCCTGGTCTAGACCAACCTCTGTAGAGCTTTTGCTGCTTAGTCTAGATAACAGAGATAATACACTTTTAAAAACTAATTCCAGATGAACTTTTGTTAAACACCAACCTTAACCAAAAAAATGTAACCTCTTTTCCAATACAATTACTTTATGTATTCTATGAAAGCTCACTAGCAGCTGATAGAATTTTTTCAANCTTCAAGAGTTGGGGGGGTAGGGGAGGAAAGAGTTGTTTTTTGTATAAAATGTTATATGAAACAAGGTTTAATTCTTTCAATATCCAAAATTTAAAATCCATGTTATTTTTAATAAGTATGTTGAAGTGTTTTAAAGCACTGGACCTGAAGAAACATAGCCACAAATATGTCCAGAGCTAAATTAAGCTCACAAAGCAAAAGGGAATATAAGCAGGATAGAAATCTAACTACCACATGGACAACAGCTTAGAGAACAGTTTCTGGTCTACTGAAATTGCATTTCTTCCTAAGCACACAGACTACTGTTAGTGGATACTCTGTTCTTTCAGGAAAAGAGAAAAACAAGATGGACAGAAAAAAGAACAGAAATTGAAGTAAAAAAAACCTGTCAGAAGTGAGACACGGGAATACAGCTAACAACTGAATCTATACTAAGATTACTTTTTAAAGTAAAAGAAAATAGAGGAAAATAAAAAGATAGGTGTCAGACTAAACAGCTGTCCTAGATCATGGAATTCAATGAGCAGTAACAAAAAACCAGCTGCTATTTTAGAAGCTGTTTAACAGAGACTGCTAGGGATATTATGCCTGAACTCATCTGTACTCCCAGACAGTATAAAGTCTCAAAGTGCAGTCTTCCAGTTGTACAAGTGTGGAACAAGCCTAACGAAGTTCTTCATAATTTAGAGATTTATCGTCTTGTTTCAAAAAAGCTGGAGAAAAACAGGTACTTGGACAAGTGACAAATGGATCAGATTTTATGGGACTGCTTTTTCCTGCAAATGAAAAAGTGAGAATTGACCATCTTGCTAAAAGGACCACACAGAAAACTATTAATTTTGAGACCCTAATACAGAAAAAAGAAAAAATTGAGTTCCCCTTCATACTCTGAGTTAAAAATATTAAAACTATTTTATACTGGATTATGTTGTTTCTCCATTTGCACTTTTTCAGCAATAGCACCTTTTCAGTAAACTCCAATTTATTTCAAAGATATCTTTTTAAAGTGGAAATTGTAGACACAGCTAAGTATTGCTGGCATGAGGATTAATATTTCACCAGAGTGCCTAAGTCACAGCCATCATTTCATCTCAATGATATGCCACACCACAACAGGTAGTAGGTGCTAGCCCTCAAACATAACAGAGCTTCAGTTCACCAAGATCAGGTATGTGACAAAGGGTTACTAGGCAAGCACATTAGATAGCTCCTTGCAAAGTGTCAAGATGGTACTGTCAACCAGGGATCAGTGCAATATTTTTGGGGGCAGTTTGCATATAGGCACTGCAATTGTTACATTATTAGTCAACTTCATGGATTTACAGCTATGCCATTGGTTTTATTTCTTTAGTAATAATTGTATGTTAATACCATTCACACTATCATCAGTTTTTAAACTGACAGATTGTGTAATGTGCGTTAGATAGTCTAAATTAAATTATTAACACAGCTAATGTGTTTAGAGTAATTCCTGAATTGTATTTCACTATTGTAGGAGTATAGCTACAATTATATACATTAGCTGAGTTTTAAAGGGACCTCTGGAGGTCTTCTGGTCTAACACCCCTGCTCACAACAGGTTGGTCAAGGACTTGCCTAGTCAGATTTTTAATATTTCAAAGGGTGGTGACTCCACAACCTATCTAGGCAATCTCTTCTGATGTTTGATCACCCTCAAGTGATATACCCTCAACATTCACATTTCAGTGGAATTCCCTGTATTTCAGTTTGTGCTCATTTATTCTCATTCTATCATTGGGCACCACTGATAAGAGCCTGGCTCCATCTTCTTTACTCATTCCCCAGGCAAGTATTTGTACAGAGTACTAAAACCTCCCCGAGCCTCCTCTTCTCCAGGCTGAACAGTTCTACCTCTGTGAGTCCCTCCTCATACGACAGATGCTTAAAGCCTTTAACCAATGTTGCAGCCCTTTGCTGGACTGTCTCCAGTGTGTCCAAGTCTCTCTTGTACTGGGCAGCCAAGAACTGCACCCAGCACTCCAAGTACTAAGCAGAAGGGAAGGATCATCCTCCCTCAACCTGCTGTCAACGTTCTTCCTACTGCAAGCCAGGAAGCTGTTGGCCTTCTTTGCTGCAAGGGCCCATTGCTGGCGCATGGTCACCTTGTCCATTAGGACACACACCACCCCATCCCCTCCCCTCCCAGTTCTTTCTCTGCAAAGCTGCTTTCCAGGCAATCAGTCCAGCCTGTACTGGTACATGGGATGTTCCTCCTCAGGGGCAGGACTTCATATTTCTCTTTGTGGAGCTTCACAAGATTCCTGTCTGCCCATTTCTCCAGCCTGTCCAGGTCCCTCTAATACAACAGCCACTCTTCCCAGTTTTATCATCTACAAGCTTGCTGAGGAAGCACCTTGTGCCATCATCCAGGTCATTCATTGCCTTGGTATCAATGCCGTCAGTGTAGCATTAGTGACCAGCCTCCAGTTGGACTTTGGGCTGCTGATCACAACATTGTGAAACAAACAGTCGAGCCAGTTTCCAGTCTACCTCCCTGTCCACTTATGTATATGTGGCCCATACATCATCTGTTTGTCTAAAGCAATCATGGGAAAGTATCAAAAGCCTTACTAAAGCTGAGACTATATCCACAGCCCGCCCCCCATCCACAGAGCCAGTCACCACATTGTAAAAGGTATGGTTTCTCCTTTGTAAATCCATGCTGACTACTCCCAAAAGCCTTCTTGTCCTGAAGAAGTCTGAACAGGATTCTTTGCACCATAACCTTCCTAAGGATTGAGGTGAGGCTGATGAGCCTGATATTTCCCACATCTTCCTTCCTGAAAACAGTAATGACATTTGCTTCCCCCCCAGCCCAAATCCCAGGAACTTCTCCGACTGCTGGGACCTTTCAAAGATGATCAAGAACAGCCTTGCAGTAACACCAGCCAGCTCACTCTGCACTCACGGGTGCATCCCATAAGGACCCATGGGACATGTATCTCTAGTGTAAGTGTTCCCTAACCTGACCCTCCCTTTTTCCATTAATTTTCAAATTGCATCCTCAGGCTTTTGCCATTGACTATTAACTGATAAGATGACGATCAAGCTGGAAAAGCAAAGTTTTTCTAAAACAATTTATGGACTAAGAATAGTGCATCTGTACTTTCGAAACAAGGTATTACTATACACTTCAACATTATCTATGAAGATTCTAGTGAACCTAAGGTATATAATATCTGAACTCAAGTATCAAGTCCTCTTACATTACAATTACACCACTGTTACAACTTAATTGTATACACATTATATCGTATATTGTATTATATCTACATATAATATATATGTGTGTATATACGTATATACAATTAAATATATATAATTGTATATTGTATTATATCTACACAAAAGTTTCAGTATTTAGTTATTGCTTGGGAATCCTATCAGCTTATACTAACTACGGCATCCATCTGCATGCTGACAATGAAGCTACTGCATCATGGCTTTATCACCTTTTATGCCCTTTCCCAGCTATTGTCTTAAAGACACATACAGTAAGAATGAATAATGACAGAATTTAACAGAGAATAAGTTGCTGGGTCATATTTTGTTTTCTTTACAACTCCTTTTAAGCCATGTGAATACAAATTCATGCAGTTCTACAAGAAAAAAGGAATGTGATTGTAACTCAAATAGAAAAGATGCCAAGAAATAGTATATTAGCTCAGATTTTATTACTGATTTATCATGAAGGTTTAAGATGGCAATTAGAAAAAGACAGGGTCCTACCAAATGCTGTCTGTAAAATAACACTAATGAAAACAAGGTATTTTTCAGTTTTACTTCCTTAATAGCAAGTACATATATTTAAAGAAATGTCTCTAATAAAAATTAAATATAACGAAGTTTGTCTACAGCGCATAGTAAAAACTAGAAGAGGAAACAGGAATGCCTCAGCTATGGAAATTGCTCCAAACTAAAATGTGGTTTACTATAACATCAACCAAGGTTAACTGGGCTTAGCACTTTATGCTTAGACTGCAAAGTTTTTGTTTATTTGCTTTTTAAATTTCGTATAATTTCTTACTTCGTAAAGCAGAAATAAACCAACATTTACCCAAACACAAAATATTAAAAGGAAGACTGAAGAAAAGATCAGTATCAGAAATTCATCTACTGAGATCCACTGCAGAGAGCACAAAATGAGATTTCATTTATCAGTTGAAGCAGCTTTGAGACTTTTAATATTTTGGTACACTAGCAGAGCATAAAAAGCTCTACATGTATTTAAGAACATGAATTAATTTATAAAATTGCAGTCAGCACTGCTAATGTCCTATAAATGATTCAGATGAATATATAAAACAGGTTGTCTCTATCCCACTTTGTCTCCCTCCTTAAATAATTTTTGCTTCTGTTCTTACAGCAAACTCGTATTTATTGCAAATAATCAGGAAATATATTTCTTGCCAACTGACTTAACTGAATCATGATATACTTAAAATACCGCAGAACAGAATTTTTCAGTTGTAAATGCAGAATGGTATCTTTTTAAATCTGTGGCAATCCACAACTTCCCATCCAAAAATGAGGCTTAAAGGGAAAAAAGCCCAGAATGGTAAAATTCATATCAATAGAGATACCGTTCAGTTTTAAAACATCCTGATTTACGTGAAAAATAACACACCACTCCAGGGTTACTACACCATCTATGTCAATTTTTGTTTCATATGTAATTTCTATAGATATGTCTTCATATATATTGATAAGAATATATAAATAAAAATGCTTTTCAAGAACTTATGGGTGAGAAAATTCCTACAACTTTAGACCACAAGTATGCACAGCCCTACACCATGTGTTCTGGAGAGCAATTATTCTGTAATTTATTTTTCATGTTCATATTTTGTTTATTCTGATAACATTTTTTTCTTCTGTAAACACAGCATAAAAAAATAAGTAGACTTTAACATTAACGAAGGCTTTGCTATTGCTTTTTACAGTTGACTTAATTTACAGTGAAGTGGTCTACATTTGACACTTTCAGGGAGAGATCCCTGTAGGGCTAAAGTATTGTACTTCAAGAAATTATATACACTGAAGTTGTTTGGTTTTGACATCAAGAATAGGAATAATTTGACAAATGGAGGCTTCAGAAAGCTTGTATTACTAACAACTATAAAACACAAACTAAAAATTCCAGCAAACTGCAGCAAAACATTCCCAAGGAGTATTTAATATTGATAAACAACAAATAAAAATTTCTTAGCTGAGAGGAAGAGTTTGAAGAAAGCTGTACTAACGCATGAAATAAGTCTTAATTTGTGACGAAACTTCAGAAAGACTTAAAAACAGGTAGCTTTTTTTAGTCTTCTCTATTAGTTTTGTAAGATCTCAAAGGACAGGTGAGCAGTATCCATCCAATATTATATTACAGTACACAAAAGGACTTGTACACAATAAATGACTACTAGGAGGGCTAATGAAAACCACAGTCAAACAGTGTAGGGACTGACTGATGGACACTGGAAAATGAAACAGCACAAGAGAAGACAAAAGGCTTCAAGCAGAAGCCTGCACTACCGCATGACTTGTAATGTCTGTACTATGTCAAAAATTGAAAAATCTACATTATACAAAAATGGGAATATGTTCAAGGAATCAGCTGGGTCTAGGAAATGCCATAACATTGCCACTGTTTCGTCCTTAGATCAATCTGAAAGATAAATCTAGATGTCCGGTTTTAAAAAAAGGTACAAATTTTAACCACTCTCTAACTCTGATATTCAGTCTAGGCACCATAGCTGATGGGTTACAATGTCATGTAAAAATGTAACAGCTACATTCTCAAGTGTAACCCAGAACAACTATTTTTCCCCCATTCCAAACAAGTCGATACTCTAGTGCAAAGTGTAAGACAGAAATGTAAAGAAGTTGACTTTAGTGAGGAAACCTATCACCTTCTATAACAAATATTAATTCTCCAAATAACTACAACACATTGGGGTTCTAATACTCACTTAAAAGTGTACTTGCTCTGGGTGCCGTATTAGGTACCATTTTGCAGAATATGGTGAATCATATCATGTTGCTTGGCCACATCTTTTGCTTCAGTTCAGTAAGTTGTGGTTTAGCCCCAGTCAGCAGCTAAGCACCACCCAGCCACTCACTCACTCCCCCCACCCCAAGAGGGATGGGGTAGAGAATTGGAAGGGCCAAAGTAAGAAAACTCATGGGTTGAGATACGAACAGTTGAATAATTAAAATAAAACAGTAATAATAACAAGAGAGAGAGAGAGAAAGGGAGGGGTGAAACAAACCAAACAAACCACAAGTGCTGCAACCGCTCACCACCGACCGACACCGCCGGTCCCCGAGCCACGATCACTGCTTCCCCTGGCCAGCTCCCTCCAGTTAATATACTGGGCATGACATCATATGGTATGGAACATCCCTTTGGCCAGTTTGGATCAGCTCTCTTGGCTGTGCCCCCTCCCCTCCCGGCTTCTTGTGTACCTGGCAGAGCATGGGAGGCTGGAAAAGTCCTTGACTAGTGTAAGCACTACCTGGCAACAACTAAACCATCAGTGTGTTATCAACATTATTCTCATACTAAGTCCAAAACACAGCACGATACCAGCTATAGTGAAGAAAATTAACTCTATCCCAGCTAAAACCATGACATGAACCCATAAATGAAAATTATATGGCCATAGAAACTTCTCATCTCCTTACAGCCATGTTGTATGACTAGAACAAACAGAAATGAGACAAATTTCAAAGAGAAATGACTATGACTGGAAGCAACAAGCAAAAGTGAAGGATCAGAAAGCCAGACTTCACCAGCTGCTTAGTTCACTGGGTTCCTCTTTTTCCCGGAAGTTTACAAATAACTGAACCCAAGAACAGCTTAGATCTTCTGTCCCACGAAAACAAGTGCTGAAAAGTAGAGGGCTTTTTAAGATTGGGATACAGCTGTGCAAGGGAACCAGACCTCATTATTTGAGTCTGCCTTTGGTACTACTAGCTGGAAGAACTTTCGAAAATATCACCTACACAACCTTCAAAATGCAAAGGTACTATGAACATTGTTTTCAAGTGTTTGCAAAGTTTATTGGAATCGCAAAACAGAACTATACAAATTTTAATGTGTCTTACAACTGACTGGCAGGAAGTATGGTTTCCAAATATAAACTGTCCTGCAAGGAACATTGCCTTCTTTCCAAGGGGGCACCATATCCCAGTATTAAATAAATGAGCTTATTTTTGAGGCATCCATCATACCAGCATGAAATAGGGAGTTTCTAGTTAAAACAATTCCCAGCCCTTCAAGAAAGTATGCCTGAAGAAGGCACGCAATTTATAATAGTTGGTGTTGCATCTTCTACTGGCAAAAGCGATTACAATTGAGCTTTCTAACAGAGAACAGCCTCTCACACCTTTGCACTAAAGTGACTAGCATCTTTTGGGAGACAGTACTAGCCTGAAGTAATCTGGTAAGATCTGCTTACTACCTTACTCAAAAATTCTCCTAATAACCTTTGGTTTGATTTATTTCACTGAAATAGGATTTGGAATGCAATTCTCCTCCTTTCATGTAATTACATGTTTCATAATTTCATCTTGATCTAAAATATTAAGCAACTACTATTTCACTTAGAACTTAGACACTATGGTCAGACTGGAAGAGTATATACATACACTGTGTGTGTGTATATATATATATAAAAATAAATTTTAAAGCCATAAAAAAACCAAAGAAGCTATTTTCCATTTAGCTCACAATCCCTATTTCTGTTAGTGACCTTAAATCAGATTTCACAAATATACATAGCATTTAACCCAGCAATTTACAGCTGTAAACAAATAATCCATGCAGCCATGAAAATTTGGAACTAGAACCTAACTTGAAATACAAATATGTATTTTATACCTGTAACAGAATTTTTCTTTGAAGCAAATTCTTTTAAACTTTAGTTCTCCAGCTGAGATAACTTTAAAAAGTTAATGAACTCAAGACAGCTTTGTTAGTACATGTGACACTACCTTCAGAAAACCTTAATCTTTTGCAAAAACATCAGGTTTGAACTGTCATTGAAAGGATTTGTATATTACATTTTATCTTATTTGCCCGTGTACCTCAGAGTGCATTTTAGGGATAAACTGATAAGGTCTTAAAGATGGGGTTTTAAAACAAAACATTAACTGGCCTCAAATGATAGCAATGTGAATGTAACATTGTAATGAGCTCACTAGATATACAAAAATGTATTTGTTAAACTCTCAAGGCTAAGGAAAGCAAATTTCTTTTTCTCTATAGAAAAAGAGCTCTTTCTGTAGAGACTGGATGCCTTACCTCTAGGTCACAGCTGTATTCCGCGCCATCCAGAAGCATCACTTTACACTGCACAGTTTTAACCTTCTTGGGAGACTTCTGAGGAATGTTTTCTATTTTAATTTCCGCTGTCTGCACTTCTTTAGTCTCTCTCTTTTCTTTTTCTTCTTCCTTTTCCTCTGCAACTTTCTCTACTTCCGTTCCTTTACCATCGTCTTTGGCAGGCTATATAAAACACAGTTAACCAATGTTTGAAACTCAGGAAGGTGGATATTTAACTTATTTATTAGTAGCTTATAAAAGAAATGAACAAGACATTAAGCTTTCATTAAAGTTATGCACATACTGGAAGCACAATAACCAGTGTAAGCATTAAGGTTTTCCTTTGGGGTCCAGATATTCTTACTCTCAAACCACAGAAGGTGCTTTTTTTTTTTTTCTTAAAATGAGATAGTTATCAAAGTTTTATTGGCTTTTTTCCCCTAACAGAAACAAATTTAAGAAGAAGCTCTAGAAATTATACAAAACTAAGAAACAGTGTTTATGAAACTCAGGTTATACAGAATCACAGAATGGCTGAGGTTGGAAGGGACCTTGTGAGATCATCTAGTCCCATGCCCCTAGGGCTCCTCTAGGGCTACCTAGAGCAGTTGGTCCCGGACCATACCCAGTTTGGTTTTCAATATCTTCACAAATTGAGACTCCACCACCTCTCTGGGCAACCTGTTCCAGCATTTGGCCCACCATCACAGTAAGAAAGATTTTTTGTGATTTGAGATGGAATGTCATATTTTTAATTTGTGCCCATTGCCTTTTGTTATTTGACTGCATACCATTGAGAAGAGTCTGGCTCCTTTTTAATTCCCTGCCTTCACGTATTTATACACATCAATAAGATTCCCCTTGATCCTTCTCTTCTCCAGACTGAACAGTACCAGCTCTTTCAGCCCCTCCTCATGTAAGAGACTCTCTATGCCCTTAATCATTTTCGTCACCCTAGAATGAGGTTTGAGTGTTAAAAAACTGTCATGCAACTTTTCAAAAAGCAGGACTCTGGAGCAGTGCAGAAGATAGTGTTTGGCTTGGAACTCAGCACCAACCTCCCAGAATGAATCAATAAGGATCACAAGCATGGTTTCTAGGTAAGGGATAACAAAAATTGAGACTATGAGGACTCACAGATAACCACAACAAATAACAAACGAGTTAAGTCACTAAGGAGGTATTCATGCAATCCAATGGCTTCAGAGACAAAGCTGACCTAAGCAGCTTCTCCTCTTATCCCTGCTCATTTGTATCCCCAATGATACAGTTCAGTGTTCCTTTGAACTATGCCAAAGCATGAGGTTACAATAAAATTAGACATCTAGAACAACTGGAGTTAAAAATGGTCTGCCACAGAGCAGGAAGCTTTAAAACCAGCTATGCTACTTGTAACTATATCAACCCAACTGCACAAGAGGCCAGATAGTAGCTGTCATTTTTTCCCCAATATGATCCTGACAAAGTGTTACATGAATTACATAAATCATGAATCAGGTCCCATTAAAGTTCCTCCAAAGCACCCATTAGCCTTCCCACACGTACCTGTGTTTCAGCACTACTAACAGAGTGTTTTTCTTCTTTGTCTTCTGCTTTAGCATTATGCTGATTTTCAGCCACTGCTTCTTCTAAGCTCTTTTTTGGCTGAGCCACCCCCTCTGCTGTCTGGCATTCACTTTCTTCAACTACTTGTTCTTCCCCTGTGGTCCTTTTCTTGGTCTCATCTTTGGACTCTGCCAAGGTGTATGACTTTTGTTTCTTAAGCCAGGGGGGAAGGAAACGAGAAATACCCTTGCTTTCAGGTGAAGCTTTTTCCTTCTTCTGGCTACCTGGACTACTTTGGCTAGTCGGTGCCGGGACAGGGGAAGAATCTTGAGCTTCTTCAGAGGATGTTTCCCTGGACTTTTGATTTTCTGCAGTCTCTGATGCTTCTTCAGGCTTGTCCTTGGCTTTGTCTGGTCCCAGCTGCTCAGAATCTTTCTTTACTTCAGTCTCTGACCCAACTTCAGTTGTCATTGTCGAAATTTACACTAGAAGCAACAATAAAGATAGTTTTGTTATGTAGCATCACTACTTTTACCAGCTCTTACATTATTTGCAGTAATTTGCAGTAAAAATCTACAAGTGTTTCTAAATTAAACTTATTGGGTTTAAAGAAATATTTCTTTTCAAATTCTCAGCTTACAGGTAAAACCAGTAAGCTAAAATTTAGTGCTCCGCAGATAAAGATTTGCAAAAATACTACTCTAGGGAGAGAGATCTACCAATAAATTTTTATCAAGGAGAAGGAAACTAAGTGTGCTAGCTGAAATACATCTGTTTTATTATAAGCTACTCCTAATGTTAACAGCCAAGATTATTTCAGGAGTAACTTCAGTTCTCTTTCTACTAGGCTCCTTGGCTGACCCAGAAGCTCCAATTTCAGATAAGCATGCACCTTCTCTAGTTAAACTGGTAGACACAACCCCCCTACTATTCAGTGACACTTATCAATATAACACAAGTCTCATACAGGAAGTATTTTTAAATCAAAAAAGAGTGCATGCTTCTAGTTGTTCATTTTTACATTAAGAAAAGTCATTCTTGCCTTAAAAGAGACTTAAAGGTATCTATATACTCTTAAACCTTATATCACTCTTCCATCCTCCTTATCATCCATACCCTTTCAGCAAAGAAGCAACCGGAAGGCTTACAGCTGACAGTACCAGAAGCAGACATAAATTTTAGATGGGGAGTCACAGCTTTAGTATTTAAGTTTTAGTTTATAGTCAAATCTGTTGCATTTCAAGTTAAGGGTTTATTTTCACAATTCCCTTATCTCAGTTCACTGTGAACCAATGGCGGGGAAAGAAGAAAATGAAAGAGCAAATTTACCAAAGAATAGGAAAAAAGGATGGCAGGCATGATACTGAGTATAAAAATATTAGAAATAAGTCAGTGATACTGCTGAAGTGACTAATAATACTAGGAAGCAGACTTCCTTTTTAAAGTAAGAATGGGTTCTTAATCATGAATTCATACAGATCAACATAAAATCATACATAATTCATACTCTCTCACCACTTGTCTTTAATGTCACTGAAGGAAGAGTAGACAAGTCATAACAAGATATGTGGTAATAATCTTTAATATTAACATTATTTGCTATTTCTTGACAAAATATTAACTAGAAAAAACCAAATTTTGTTAGTTGTGCAGCACTGGATTTTGCTGCATTACTTCGAAAATGTAATATAATTAATTTCTCCGATTTATTGAAGTGAACTAACAAAAATAAGCACTCCAGGGTCCAACAAAGCTTAAAATGGTTAGATCCCATTAGAAGTCACTGATATTTATTTACAACCTTCTTCAAACAATTAGTTTTAAACTGATGGCCTGTTTGTCTAGCCTGAAGGTTAGCAGGTTAGTTACAATCACATTTCTAATTTTAAAACATTGGGCCCTCTCCATTAAAATTGATTGCCATCAACGCCTGCCATTAGAGTCAGGAGGCTATTAGTTCAGGACTCAACAGCTGCTGCTCC
>WEKW01012270.1:93801-105579 GCA_013389905.1 Sula dactylatra | reverse complement strand
TACTGGTTTTCTACAAAATAGGTCCCCACCTCGACTCTTCTCCCTTGTTCCCTCTCAAGAAACAGAGCAAATTCTTGGAACGATGCGCTAATTGGAAACTAATTGGATCAGACCCACTTAGAGCTTTGTTCAAAGCTTCTACCAGCGAGGTCCCGATACTCGGGTCTGGCATCCCATTGGCAAATGCAATAAAAACCCCTCACAGCCTGCACCTCCCTGGTACCAATTTTGAATGTCGCTATTAAAAATACTCCCCCCACCCCTCAACCCTGGGTTTTTCTTCCCTGTTTTTAAATTTTGACCCCTCTCAGTGCGGCAGCGGCCCAGGAGCAGACACCCTTCCCTAAACCACCTGCAAATTTTTTTCCTTTTTTTTTTTTTTTTTTTTTTTTTTTTTTGAGATTTAAGTTCTATTCGAATCCAACATTTAGTGTTTACCCCTCGGCGCAGCTCTAAGTTTGTAGCTTGGTTTCAGTTGATGGAGAACGGTGCCCTGCCTGAGAGATCGCACGCGCCGGAGTGGGGAAAGCTATAGGATGATACAAGGCTTTTTGTCCTTAAAAGGATTCTCCGAAGCGGGCACTCCAACCAGCAGTGGGTCGTTCCTGGCATGTTGCTCGCAGTAATTCATTAGCTCAGAAGATGCTTTCGAGACCTAAATGTTGCAAGAAAGCAGAAGGTTAGTGAGAATATTCAGGTGAAGGCGCAGAGCTCGGCCCACGCCGCACCACCGACCGCTCCCCAGGCTCCCCGGGGAGAAAGAGAACCAACGCTCAGCTTTTCGTAACAGAAACTTTACGGAGTGGCGACGAATGAAAAGGGGAAATGGACATGGAAAAATGGCTTGTAAGGTCTGACACAAATAAAGCGATGAGTATGGGAAAAACACTCCCAGTGGAGAGCAAGAGATTGAAAAGAAGATAGTATTGTCCTCATTTTTAAGGGCTTTGGGATAAAAAAGAAAGGAAAAAAAGCCTGCTTGACACTGGCCATCCTCTGATGTTAAAAATGGAGGTTTTGAAACCGTTAGAAACTATTATTTAAGGCTCTGCTTATTTTAGTTCAAAGATGTCTTCTGGGAACTGAGCGCCCAGAGCAGGCCGGCAGAAGGGACCGCGGCGGTGGGCGAGCAACGTGGCTGCGCCGCCTGGCAGCGAGCAGGGCGGGAGGCACGGGGAGAGCCCAGGCAGGGAGGTGCCAGCAGCTTTGGAGACCAAGAGCAACCCCTTTTTTTTTAATTAACTTAATAGTTGGTTGAACATAAGGCAAACGCAAAACCCAGATGCAACCACACCACATCTGGAAGGCCCAGATGTGACCTGCTGTAGCTGCAGAGCCTTATGGCAGCGGTTCCCTCCCCGGGATATCAGTGGCTGCTCGGCACCGGGGCGACTCACCCCTCTCAGCCGAGCTGAGCTGTGATTTAGGGGGACAAAAAGCACCCACACGTCACCTCCCTCTCCCCCGGCTCCGGCTCTGCCGCTCTCAGGGCGGCACTACCGGGGTCACCGCGCTCTGCAGCCTCGCAGGGGATGCTGCGGCACACGGCCAGCGCGGCGGCCGCCGCCGCCCGCAGAGCGATGCAACCTGCCCAGCAGGGATGCGCAGTCGCATGCCGTCATTGTTAAACCTTTCGCAGCAGCAACCGAGAGCGCACGGCGAGGAGGGGAAACGGCGCTCGCCACAAAACCCCAGTTCTCTGCAGCTTTGGGCAAACCACTTAACCGGGGCTTCCTCCGCCTTTTTTCGTGTCTCCTGGAAAGAGGAGATTGCATCAGACTTTTGTGGGAATCTCTAGGTATTATGGCAATATTAAGTATCAAAGTCCTAACCAGCAACAAACACTTCTAGTGAACTGCTGCTGGCCGGCACTTGAACATACTTATCACGTACACCGGGGTCCAACAGCAAAACTGCTCTGCAGAGGCAAGGTCAAGGCTCTACCTTAAACCTATTACTCACATAAGACAGTAATTATTCTTAATCTCAGAGCAAAGCAAGGGGAAAGAGATTAGCTTGCCAGGAGCGCGGCTGAACCTGTTATGAGAGCAAGTGGCCTGGAAACCTCCGCACGCCTTTTAAAGCTTCAGCTGCGTAAATGAAGGGAAGGGTGAGCCAGACGCAGTCGCTAGAAAAGGCCTGGCCCTTCCCTAGCAGATGTACGGGCTGCTCGGGCCTGGGGGGAGAAAAATCACAGCACGGTGGCTGTGGTTCGACTGCAGCGTTGGGTGTTCTTGGGTGCTCCGTCAGACCTTGCAGGGGGGAATCGGGAGGGCATTCCTCGTGCTGCCGCTCGTGCTGGTGGCACAGCTTTGCCAACAGCTCGCGGGGCAGCCCGTTCCCCTCATCTCAGAGGTGTATTAGCTCATTTATCTGCAGGCAAATGAGCGTCTCACCGACCTCAGCTGCAAGGTAGGGAGGGCAGGAGCCCAAGGAGCGAGGGCTCGTTTGACACCGTACTTAGGAGCCGGCTGGCTTGGCACGGTTGCCCGAGAGCTGGGTTTGCAGACCATGGCGTTATTGAAAGCTTGCCCAGACAGCACGTCTGCTCCACTCAGCCTAAATAGCAGCATGTTGTGGTCCCACCACTGTTGTTCCTTCCCAGCAAAGTATTTAAGATAGTCACAGCTACAAAGGTCGGTAAGTATACACACACCCTCCTTCCTCCTCGGCGTGCACCATTTGGGATCCTGGAGCTGAGACACGGTAATTCTTAGGAGAGTCAGCAACGGCTGTGCTGAGGGAAGACCTGTAATTTATTTTGTCTTCCCTAAAATGGCCTCGCCGATGGGTGCATCACTGGAGTCTGGAAAGTGGTGGCTCTAAAAACAGCTACAAAACCTCACGGCTTTAAAAAAAAAAAAAAAAAGATATTCAAAGCAGCAGCAGCTCCTGCACATCAAAACCGGAGATGACGGAGGACCCGCTGCTGCAGAAGTAGCAGGGACTAAAAGTCAAAGAAAACATTCTTTGACCAGGAAACTAACTTAAAAGCCAGGTGGCTTTAACACCTATGTGTTTCACAGCATTTCAGTTTCACTGTGCCTCTCCTCACCATGCACGGGGCTTTCCTTTGTGTGACCTACTGACACGTGACCTTCCATGAACGGATCTCGTCTCGTCTCTCCTCTCCTTCCTCCCCACCCGGGGAGTTTCTTGGAGGGACGGGCAGCGGAGCAGCCCGACCACCGCCTGCCCGACCCACCCTGCCGACCAAGGCAGGCAAAGCCCAGATGTGGGCAGCAGGGCCGCAGAGCCAGGGGACGAGCGTGGTTTCTCCATGGCTTAAGAGGTGTAAATTCAGAGAGTGCCCTGGGGTTTTTCCTGCTCACAGAGCCGGCACTTGCTGCCCACACGCTAATATTTGTCTCCAGCAAAGGCTGCTCTCCAGAGCTTACGTGGCCGAACGAGCCCGGGTACTGCAGTCACTGAGCCAGTTCCCAGAACAGAGTGAAAGCTCCTGGAGGATCGAGTCTCCGACTCTCAGGGGACACTGTGGCTGTGAGCACGTTACCTGCTCCAACCCCCCAGTGCCAAAGGGAGCTTTATTTCTGGGGCTCCTTTGCTGCACCAGCAGATTGCTGGTGAGCCAGCACACAGCTGAGAATAGACTCTGGTTTGCTATCCTGGACAACTGCAGCACAAAATTAACCTTCCCTAGTTCTACCATAAACGTGCCTCAAACTGGCTCAAAGGCGTGCCACCATCCTTTTTCATTTGCAAGAATGCAGCAGCTGAGAAATAACTGTGCAGGCAGCGACCTTCTGAGAGAAACTGCATACGGACAGTGAAGCCGTCCTGTGAAAAAATGGGGCAACAAGACCGGAACGCATGTGAGCATGCCCAACAGAGCTTTGCTGGGTCCGGCCCCTGAAGCTTCAATGCCTTCATAGGTTGCATGTGGCCAGCTGAGCTCCAGGAACTTTACTCCAGTGGCTGGGCTGCCCTCGGATCGTGTAGTCACCTCTAACACCTGGGAGAAGCTGCCCCGGCTGCGACCTTACCTGCCAGTATGAGCAGTGCCTGTAGGAAGGGGTCTTGTCTAGAAATGCTGCAATATCTGAGCTGGAGACATCGCAGCAGCATGCATGTGCTTGGAGAAAACCCAAAGCACTTGCCCAGGGCCCCTTCCCACTCCAGCCCTGCCCACCCCAGATGCAGCACGTGTCGCGCTGCTCCAGCTCCTGCGCTCACCTTGATCCTCTCGATGCCGGCTTCGATGCGGAGCTGCTCCACCAGCTTCCGGGCCTGTGCTATGTTGTTAGTTGTTGACATTGTCTGCCATCGGCTCCTGGCCCCAGCACGCGAGAATACTGCAAAACAAGGAGCGGGGAGAGGGGGGTTGGCATCACGCATGAAGCTGCCACACCACCGTGCACCGTCTCGAAAAGGGCTGTGCACCGTGTCCTCACCGACAGCCACGTGCAAAGGGCTTCCATGAGCTCTAAACTGATGACACCAACTGAACGTTTCCTGATTTTGCTTCAAGTTCTCCTTTCCTTTAAACGGCACTCTTGGTGCACTCTCTTCAGGCTTTTTTTTGATTAAAAAAACCAAACAGAAACTTGCCGACGAGAGGGGAAAAAGGAAACTTTTTCTGCAGAAAGTCCTGCCAGATGCATTCAACTGACTGACTGGAAAAGCGAACAGAAATTTTCCAGCCCACGTAACCTGCCGTGCACCGCTCGCAGCCAGCCAGGTAGAAGGAAGGTGGACGGGGACGTTGCTCAACTGTGACCGCACAAAGCTCCTACATGTTCACCTTCACTTTTTATCTACTCGTTCCACCGCTGCCTTCGTCCTGCCCCACTCCTGTGTCAGGGTTTCCTCTGCACAATGAGGCTCCGAGCAGCAACTAGAAACACTCGATACTGTACAAACTCAGACTTATGCCATTTATCCATCATTTTGCAAATCAAGGTCCCTGAAAAAAGGAGAGTAAGAAAGTAAGAGCGACAGATGGTCCCAGGCTGGGTGGTTGGTGGCAAGTCAGGGCTCAGGCAAGGGGCAGAGGTTTCTCAGATGCCAAAGCACTGGATGGAAGAGGGGACAGGCAGGCGAGGCATGGGCACAGACACAGGGGGATATGAAAGCATGAGAGGCACCAATAGCTCATGTCTCAAATGAACCTTTCACAAAAATGTGCAAAATAAGGGCCTAGCTGAACACGGAAACGAGGAGAGCACTGCAGGGTGAGTCGGAGCCCGAGTGGAGCAGGACCGGAGCTTTGCCGAAGCACAACTCCTTTCTGTGCATGAAGCATCTGGTCTCTGAGGGTCTTGCCGACCCCCATCCAGCCGCCAAACTCTGCACCCATCCCCAGCTGTGCTGATCATGGGGATTTAATGTACCTGTCACCTGGCTGGGTGCAACCTGCACGTGGGGCCGTGTCCCTGTGACCGCCACGCTGCAGCCGGGCACCCTGGCAGGGAGAATGCAGGTGGTTGAACAACCTTCCTCGAAATATAAAAGCAGCAGCTGAAGAAGTTTGCCTACGAGACCAACATAACCCATCACTGTCGCTCAGGCCAGAGCCATGGGGCAGCAGCCAGGGCTGCAGCACGCTGGAGGGCAGCTCCGGCCATGCCGTTCAAGCCGGACTCCCTTGGCCAGACACCGTTCTCAGATCGTTTCTTTATGAACATCTCCGTGGGGCTGCCGCAGAGGTGGCAGGAAAAGTCACTTCCTTGCCCTGCCCAGCAGTGACTCAGCCCCAGACCATTCAATAACGGCAGGGAATAGGGGGAGAGGGCTGCAGCGAGTGTCACCTCCCACCAAACCATTAGATGATGCTGGGAGGAGGAAAGAGCCAAAGCAAACAAGGGGTCAGATACCAGAGGCTCTCCCAGCGCCCCAGCCAGCTGCCCACTGCAGCTCTTCTGTGCTGGCTTTAATTAGAGACTCCTTCAGTCTTCTTCCCAGGACCGGCACCTTCAAAGCAGATGCTGAACTGCTGCCTTTACTGGGGGGAAGAAAGCAGGGATTGTCTGCCCCATCTAAAATCCTAGCAGGCTCGAGCTGTCTCGCCTATGTTTAGACATTAAGGGAGTTTATTCCAGACCACAACAGCACTCTCGGGGATTATTTTGCTTGGCAGCAGCATGCAACGTGTGCTGAACTTCTCGATCCTCGAACGGCACTTTGCAACACCGAACGCTACGGCAGAAAACAAACGGTGCTTCAGCCAGCGTTACCAACTCCGCCATGAGACGATTCCCTGAATTAGCAGGGTTATTCGGAAATCTCCACCTCTCGAGTCCTGGAAGATGTTAGTCAGGAAAACATGGGAAGCCACACTGTTGAAATAAAGTCTGGTACTACGGAAATTGGGAGAAGGAAGCAGGCTGGTCCCCGGGGAAGGATCCTCCTCCCAATTTCCTAAGCCACGATGCTGCAAGAGAGACTCGGCCGGTTTGTGGCAAAGCAGGATGTCCTCGTGCTAGCAATGCTGGTGTCACACTTGAGCTCAGACTCAGGCCTCAGTGAGATGGCACCATGTCTTCAACCTAAAAAGGGTCCAGAGTCCTACAACGAGCTCGACCAGCACCCGAAGTCCCACATCAGGATGCCAAACCACACACAACGAGCTACCTCGCCTGGCACGGCGGGTGTGTGCTTGTCCCAGCCTTCCTGACACAGCACAGCGTACGCTCCGCTCTGGTCTCTTTTCCGTGACAAAGCAGTACCTCCACGTGGGAACACTTTATCTTGGGAGACAGCTTGCTCCTTCAGCACCAAGTGCTACATAGACCCCAGCCCTCCGCGTTCTTTGGGATTTTAGAACAGCAGCTTGTGTTCAACCCTGCTGTGATTCTTTACGCAGGCTGAGCACGAGCTAGACATCAGCTGCACTAGTGCTACTGTCCATTTGTATGTCATTAATCCCTGGAAAAAGCTGGGAAGCTTTGCCCGTTAGGCAGCTAGCGCACACGCAGCCACTTGTGACCATCTTCTGATCATCCGCATTTCCAAAGCAGTCCCTGCTAACAGCACGTGCTATGGTGAGAGCAGTTATCTTGAAGGACTCCAAACCAGTGCAGGCAGCATTAGGACCAGGGAAGAGCTCTAAGTCAAGCCCTTTCTAAATCTGTACTGTGAACTTGAAAGACCTCCCCACTGCAAATAGTTCACTCCTCATTGACAAAACAATCCTTCACCTGGATAAAGGGTTAGCAGGCAACTAGAGGAAAAAAAAATACAAGCAATCAGATATAATTTATGTTTGCAGCAGCACAAGATCACCTGCTTGTACTTTCCCAGCTTCCTGTTTATGGAACAACGCTGATGAATCAGTCAAGGGTGAATTACTTAAGGGAACTTCTGCTTCTTGCCGCAGCGCTGGGAGACATGCAGCCCGTATCCCCGTGCCCGCAGCATCCCACGGCTCGTGCTGCACAGGGGACACCAGCCCGGCTGAAGGAAGGATGCCTTTTACGAAGTACCGCGTGGAGAGAGTCCTGCTGCATGGCAGGAATTATCAAACTACTGTCCTAAAGGCCCTTGGCAAGGGGGAGAAGTTTTACTCCCTGCTCTCCCTGTAGCCCGGTTTCATGGAGTCTTTGCAAAGCGAAAGCAACACTTGTAAGTCAGAAACGCTGCTTTACTTGGGTCGTTACAGCAGCAAAGCAGGCAGGCACCTGCCCTGCCCTGCCCCTGTGCTGACAACTGCGCTCCAGCTCAGCCATCCCACGAGATGACCATCATCTGCCACCCCATGAGACACTGCTTTGCCTATGGCAGTGATGCACTTTGCCTCTACCAAGCGTAAAAAGCAGCATCAGTCGCCACTGAGCACAGGGTTAGCAGTTTTATAGCAACAAAATCTGCAGCAGCAGCTTACACTTCCTCTTCAGCCGCCGTCACCCAGCAGCGATAGCGCAGGGCTCCTTCGGGGAAACCAGGAACCGAGCGAGCGGCTCCCTACACGCCACGCTGACGGCGCAGTTCCTCTCACAGCTTAAATTTCCAAGCACAAATTTCAGCAGCCGCGCTCTCAGAAAGGCCAAGGGGAGTTTCACTGAATGCAAAATCCTCCTCCAGCCGCAGCCCACAGCGGCTGCTTGCCCCGTGCATCCCTAGGGCTCCTCGGTGGCTCCCGGTCCGGACCCGCCTCGCCGGGGCGGCTGTTGGCACAGGTTGGGTCAGCACCGGCACCGCAGCCATGTGGTCCCAGGCTCCGCAGAGCCGCAGAAGGACCTGCATCGCTTTCGAGTCCGGCATGGGTCATGTAACGTGGCCACGCTCCAGGACTGCTCTGCCCAGCCAGAGTTTAAAACCAGCTTCTGTTACCTTGGTGAATAATTAACTAAGCACGTCATTACCAACTGGAGACCATCAATACAAAAGACCCAGTGCGTTGCTGCGTGGCACACGAAGGGCATCCTCGGGATTTTTTAAAAGCCAAAACAAACTTTAAAGATGTCATTCAGCAGACTTCTGCGGGTGTGTAAATAACTCGTGAGGTAAAGGTATTTGGAAAAAAGCCATACAGAAGCATGTGGAGTAAAGTATGTCTGATGCAAATCAGGATGACACGGCTACATCGTCCCTTTTCCAATCTTTATGTTTTAAAGAAATCAGCGTTTGGAAAAGGCGACGTCTGCAGCTGGGCCTGGGGAGGAAGCACAGGACAGTTGGGACACCCAGGTCTCGTGCACATCCTCCTGCCTCCGCTCTGTCATCTGACTGCAGAGAAATAATCCCCACAGCCAGGCTTCCTTCCTGCAAGGCAGGCGAAGCCTTCAGTGTTTGGCCATGACCGACCTCCTCCCGCCCGTGCCCACAGAGAGCGGCCGGCGCCTGGCCAGGGCAGACTTTTCCTTTCCTGGTATCTACTCATGACTCTGCAGAACAACGCCACCGCGTTTTGCTGAGTCACGAACAGACATCATTCAGCAGGAAATAAATCTTCCCGCATCTTTGCCAGAGCACCTTCTGCTCTCCAGGCTAATCCGTCTTCCACTTCTCCCCGGCGGCATTCCTGGGAAGGGCAGCGCTGCCCGGAGAGGACAACCCAATTTTTGGAAACGACTCCTATTGCGTTAACGCAGCGTTAACTCCGCGTGCATTTTTCACGCTGTCGTGTAAGCAATTCCAGGAGGGCTGAAGTCATCAGACAGTCTTGCAA
This sequence comes from Sula dactylatra, assembly GCA_013389905.1. Classification (NCBI taxonomy): domain Eukaryota; kingdom Metazoa; phylum Chordata; class Aves; order Suliformes; family Sulidae; genus Sula; species Sula dactylatra. The sequence goes on along the minus strand of WEKW01012270.1, from coordinate 96,452 downwards.
CTCTCTGGGCTGCCATCCCTGTTCCTCCAGCAGCGCGGCAATCTGGCAGGAGGCTGCAGATCCCAAATGCGGAGGTATTAACAGGGCTCGGGCTGCGGCAAGATCTCACACCTGTGTGGTTGTAGGACGGCGTATGGAAAATACTGCTGCAGTTAAACACTGAAAATTAATAAAAATTAAGAGAACACAAGAGCACGGGCAATGATATATTATCTGCTGGTGGTTAAGGTCAATGTCAACGAGTGAGGGAGGGTTATGAAACCTTGCAGCAAGTAAACAGGGAGCCACGAGTGCAGGCGAGGGGCAGAGCAGACTGGAGAATGAAGCAAACGAGTCCCGAGTTATGATTTGGCTGCAGCGCAAACATCCCGTGAGCATGTCTGCCTATTTTAGGAAAAGCACTGGAGGACAGAGTCCCAACAGTTAAGTTAGGGTAAATTCTGAAACGATCAGGATTTGCTGTTTTAAACTGGTTTGCATATTACGAACCAAAAGCAGGTCAGGATGCTCATAACTGTGTCCTGCAGCAGCTCCGACTTTGACTCCAGAACAACCACAAATGCCCTCTTCTAGATCAGGTTTCATCATTAAACAAAAGAATTGAAAGGATCACAGTAAGTGTTACCGAAGCAGATTTCTTGTGTTCACATTCTTTATATACCTTCAGCAAAAACGGTTTGTCAGTGTTTACAAAGCAGGGTGCTGCAGGCAGCACGTTACTATCACTACTCCAATGTTTCCATTGAGGCAAGCACGAGAAGGGCATTTACACGGGACTGTTTTGCACTTTCAGTACCGAGTATCTGTTCTGCACAGCCCTCTGACGTCAAAGCAGGACTGAATTATGACTATGGAGTGGGCGCCTCCGCTTCTCACACAGGTTTTCTTTTTCATAAGCTAATTTTTCATGTACAGGTAGATTGAAAAGGTAGTGATTTGGGCTACTTTAGTGGGGAAAACCCAACCCAAACCAGCGTAGCTCTTGAGTCAGAAGCATGCAGCAACAGCGGTGACAGCAGCGCTGGCTCTGACGAGCCGTGACTCAGCACAAATTCCGCGTCGAAGCAGACGCCTCCTCCGTCGAGCATCTCGGTCTGGCTCTGAGCAGGACTTTGCCCGCTCAGCCCTTTCATCCATTTCCCAACCCTGCCCCGACGGCGCTTCCTGGCTCCGCTCGGAGGCGAGGGATCACGGAGCCCCGTGGCACGGAGCAAGGTCGCTGCGGGACGGGACTCGGCACCCCGCACCTCGCTCTGTCCCACGAGAAGCACGGAGGGACCCTTCGTCTCACCCTGCTCTCAGCACCGCACCGAAATGTTGCAACAGGATCCAGGTCACGAGGATGAAACTGCCACCCTTGGCATCGTGGCGTGCGGAGAAACCGGGCTTGCCTTAGCACGCCTCTGATCTGCACCCTGCGAGATGTACGGCGCTGAGCTGCGAGACTGACACCCCAAACTGTTAATCATTCTCTCGGCACAAAACCCTTTCTCTTTTATGCAATCGGTGCCACCTGCACGCTCCCACCCGCAGCCTCTCCAGCGGAATGGCAGGAAGCATTACGCTAGGAAAGAAATATGCACTGATCCCTCTAGTTTCTGAATTCTTCCCATACTTCTCATAGCTGGAAGCAGCCACTCCTAGCAGGCTAAATAAACAAGCTAACATCTGAGTAACTGCCGGAGTTATGCCTATCTTCCCCCAGATAAAAAAAAACCTATGAGCTTGGTGCTTATGGATGTCCCTGTGCTCGAGCTGCCGGATGGGAAGCACCGGGAGGGCACACCTCCAGCAGCCTGCACGGCTCACACCCCGCAGCCAGGCTGGCCCGAGCATCATCTTCCAGCCATGCTGCCCTCACGGGGCCGGTGGGATGAGGTACCAGGGTACGCTGTGCTGACCAAGGCACCTGGGGAGACGCTCAGGGTAGGAGGACGCGCTCACGGCTCTCAGCCTTAACCAAACGGTGCTTTTCAAGAGCAGCCCAGCGGCCAGCAGCGTTTCACCGCAGCGCAGCACGCGTGCATTCGCTGGAGGGTGAAACATCCCACACCACTGGGATGGCACCAACTCTGGAGCCGCAGAGGTGCATAAAACCACCTCCCACAAGATCACGGGCAAGGCTGGATCAGCAACCTCGCCTGGCAGCCCGAGGGCATCCGACCCTGCCTGGAGACGCCAGGCGAGCCCCCCCAGCTCGCAGCCCGCCCTGCTCAGAGTCCGAGCGGCCAAGGGCCCACGCTATCGACCGGCTCCCTCCCAGACGAAGCCCGCAGCCCCTCCACCCAGGCCCTGGAGCGGGGCCAGGCGCCTGCTGGCAGCCCCGGCACGGTAGCAGAGCAACACACACCTCGCCGGAGCAATCCTGCGCCGAGCCCCGAGCCGGGCTGGTGCCAGGAAAAGGCGGGGGGACGACAAAGGGGGAGCCTGAAACTGGTAACTCAGTGTAAACCCATTTGGTGGTTACTGCTTTTAAAGATGACCTCATGCTTTTTTGGAACAGAAAAAGGCTGTTAGGGCAATGGCATTTACTCCTTGTCTGGGCAGAACAAAGCAGGCTCCATTTTTCTTTTACACTTCCTGCATCAGTAGCTTAACAGCTGAATGAGCTATTGAATTTTTTCCTGAGTGCAGCAATTTTTTCTCCCCCC